>JAEMPF020017128.1:0-2500 GCA_022496165.2 Catalaphyllia jardinei | reverse complement strand
AACGATAATAATTTAGAATGACGTTTCGATGACTTTCATCATTTTCAAATTAGCCACGGTAAAAGATATTTCAACTGCTACGGCTTTCCTGGCAACATTAAATGAGGCACACCCAGCAATCAGCTTCACGATGGAAGTTGCAAACAACAACAAACTACCTTTCATCGGAATGGAGCTCACAAAGATTGGAAAACAGTTGGAAACATGTATCTATAGAAAGACAACAAATAAAGGTCTTCACCCTCACTATCAAAGCCACGTTGATGCCCGCTACAAACGATCACTTCTAATGACTATGTTAAACCGTGCCCACTGTCTTTCATCTTCACTGGATTTATTTGCTGAAGAATGTGACAACTTGAGAGGAATCTTCTTGAAACTGAAGTATCCAGAGAAGCTCATTAATTATACCATAACTAGATTCATCGAGTCATGAAATCAACAGCAAGTTTGCGATGTTCAAACAAATGCACCTGTTCGGATTATTCTGCCATTCAAGGATCAAAGATCAGCTGACGTTGTACGGAGACAGCTATCAGATCTTAGAAAGAAAATAAACAGCGATCTACGCCCAGTTTTCACAAGCAGGAAACTTGCCGACGACATCAGAGTAGCTGAGGCCAAACCAGCGTTAATAAATCAGCAACGTGTTGTTTACAAATTCAAATGTGATCTGTGTGATACGGATTATGTCGGTTACACTTGCCGACACTTTTTCCGAAGCGTTGATGAACACAAGCACTCAGCTATTGGAAAACACCTGCGTGACGCTCACAATCAGAAGAACAAAGACCTCACCGAACAATTTACCGTACTGAAGAAATGTCATGGGAAATTTGAATGCTTGATCTACGAAATGCTTTTTACCCAGGAAATGAAACCCAAACTGAACATCCAATCAGACTCAATTAAAGCGAAACTATTTAGTACCTAATTAACACTCGCCACATTCACATTGTAGACTTTATCACGTGCAACAAAACTTCATACGCATTCTTAACATATAAAGAACTTTTAGCAATATGACTTTTTAGAACTTTTTAGAATTTGAAAATGATGAAAGAGTCAACGAAACGTCATTCTAAATTATTATTGATTTTTATTCTTAAGTGTTTATCGAAAACGTTCGTTACTAATCAGAGTTGAGGATGAAACCACCTTGCGAGCGGCTGTTGTTGCGGACCTCATCACAAGCCTTTGAGGAAAGCTGAAGAGGCAAATAATATATGTCGGTTGTGATAATGACAATCATGCAACTGTTTTTGAACAAAGAAGTAGTTTCACTTTATCCATGTCATTGACATTGGCTCCAAATGGGGGCTGTATCATAAAACATGACAAAAATTTTGGAACATCAAAGAAAAGTTCTGCAGCTTATTATTTGGTTACCTTCTTTGCTTTTCCTTGTCCAAGTGTTGTACTTTCCTTTCAAGGGAAGTGGGACCTGAAGACTTCTGCTTGTTTCTTTCCTGTCTAAGGGCATTACTTTTTTTGGCTGAACTTTAAACAAATAAGTCAATATGATTTGTCATTGCTGTTTTAAGAGCACATTAATGTAAGAAGTTTATGATGATAACAACTGGTGAGCATTGAACTTAAGGATCATGTTTGCACCCATTGCTACTGTGCATCTTTACTGCGCACGCAAATTCACATGCCACGACGGTCACGCATCGAGCGGGTGCTAAGTACTAAAATGAACAATGATAGGGCAGATGGCCATTGCTATAGCTTTGCTTGGATTTAACAATCTTGGATGTTCGGTGACCCCTACTTTTCTTTTCAGAAACAGATTTTACTTACGGTTATCTCCACATTGTCCAAAAATAAACAAAACATCAATGTGAGAAGTTCATAAATTTTCAAGATTTCTGAAAAGAAGAATCCTGCCATCTTGCGGCTGCAAGGCATGTGAAACTATAGTCGCTAAATGCGAACTTGTTCTTTAAGAAACCTCAAAAGTTCCCTTAAAAAAAGGTCCACTTAAACAATTTGTTTGGTAGATAACATTTCAATTCAAAGATCTAATTGCAATATTTTTGGGCTTACAAACATTGTGGGCTTGTTCACTAAAGAAGTCCCAATTTTTCAAATTTAGGGTGTTCTTCCAACCATGTTCTCTCCAAAACTAAGTTGGTGAGCCCCTGTTTTTTGCCTTTTTGGCAAAAGTAGATCATTATCTTTCTGCATGACAAGCTTAAAAAAAGTCTGCACGTGAGAACATTTTGTGCGCAAACATCCGCAACTGCTCATTGAGTAGCCAACTAGCTAGTCTAAACTTGTACATTAATAAATTATTTAGATTGAGTCAGTAGGTTTTGTATCATGCAATAATGTTTTGTACTTGTCAAGATGCACAATGCATGGCAGTAGAGATACAGGCATCCCTACCTCACGATTTGAGGAATCGATCAAATATTGATAATTTATATACGTGTTTCGAGTGAGACGTGACTGACTTAGGGACATTCACGCTAATTGTTTCTGCGCATCCTTACTG
>JAEMPF020015267.1:2500-7500 GCA_022496165.2 Catalaphyllia jardinei | reverse complement strand
AAGATGACTTTTTAATTGCAGCAACTGAAAACTGCATTTCTCGAATGATTAGAACCCTGCTTGACGCCGGCTAGCTCACAAAATAAGCCGTGCGATGTAAAACAGTTACCAGTTACGTTCTGAATAATAAAACAAAGAAAAACAATGATCCCAACTGAGATAATAGAACTTGAAACAAAAGAACGTTACAATGCACACCTTACACCCTTAAAAAGGTTCACGAGTCAAAAGTTCTAGTTGCTCTTTTAACTATTTTTGAGTGCTTGAAGACGTTCAGTTTTTCTATCAGGTAATCGACGCTTAAAGCACTTTCGAAAACTTGTCACACATCAGTCTTTGTAGATCATGTACCGGCCACAATATCAAGGATGTTCGTCCTTACTGTTTCTGCGCATACTTACTGCGCACGCAAATTCACACACCACGCATCAAGCGCGCGCTAAATACACCTAATCGTACCTTTTTGGTACGCTTCGGCGGCATATCAGGCGAGTTTGGTCGAGCCATGTGGTTCGTATTCTGGCGAGACGCAGTCAAGCCAAAATACCCATGGCGAGACCAAACGAGCCTGATATGCCGTCGAAGCGTACCACAGAGGTACAATTAGGTATTTACCGTACCCAAATTCAGCCCAACATTTAGCGTTACGGTAATAAAATCTGCCAGGCGTAAGGAGAAGAACACCCTAAGTAGTTCATGTATCCCTTCCAGATATTATAGTGTATCTAATACACTATAATAGGGATAAATATACTATGCTACGTTCTAAATACATTATGATAAGGGATACACCAAGTACTTACCAAAAACACGAGTCAACAACCGCTGGCAAACGGGGCAAAAAGTGATGAATGAAAAATAATTTTACTTTGAGTGTTCTACAGTGAGCAAAGTGACAAATCGTGGTGGCAAAATTTGTGTAAATCCTTTCTTTGCAAAACTGTTACCGGCATTTGAAAACGAACAAAAATTACAGTATATTAAGGGGAAACGAACACATAAGCCAAGTAAATGTCACATGGAAGCTTTAAATACTCGCTTCAGCAGTTGAAACGTTCAGTTGGATGAGCTTTTAATTAAGAGAAAAACTTGACGTTAATGCTGGCAGTTTCAAACTTTGCACCATAAAGAAGACCACTTGCAATTCCACTGGCATTTAACAAATTGTGTGAAGTGGTCGCGTTAAACACAATTGTGGGATTCGCAAGGGTGGCATCGCTTAAATTTGAAGTTGACGCTGGCTCTTGAAAACTGTGAGGGTTTTCACTTTGGACAATCTCGGAGCACATCCGCTTGCTTATGATGAACGACATTCTCCGTTGTGTCTCGTGAGGCGTAGAGGCATTTCTATCAAGGCTTTGGACATTGCGATGGCCGCTAAGTTGACCACTGTTTGATCGTTGAATGTTGTTGTCCCGCAGTGTGGTAATAAGTGTTTTCCTGCTGCTGTGGTTAGTGTACTTTTCGCCATTGGCATCAGATATCTTCTCAACCATCGCCTTCATGATGCCATTGATTTTCTTGATCCTCATTTTCTGGCTTTTCCCGGAACTTTCCATTGGACGGGTTGTAGTTAATTGCCAGCCAAAATGGCGAATCTGCTAGACACAGCGCTTGGTCGGTGAGCGATGTATTCTTCAAACAGTATAGCCGGGCATCTTTCTTCGTGGTTGGTGGCCCAAATTTTAGGACTGAACTTCCTTTCATTTGCTAAAATTTTCCTTAGTCGTTCCACTGATCACTCGACGTACTTTCCCGCACTTGTAGAGACGATTTTGAAATCGCAAACCTTCAGCTTGTGGTGCTCCTGGCGACCACGGAACCCAAAGTGCTGGCTAATATTCAACAAACTGGCATTAGTGAGTGCTTTGCCGTCGTATTTTCCGAGGGCTTTATTCTACCGCATCTCTTCAATCATCTCAGTGGACAACGGTTGAGCGGCATTTGGCTTATTACCTTTCCACGACTTCTTCAGGAATTTGGCTTTTTCGTCCAGGGCTTTATTTATTAGCGTTGGCGACATCTTCGTTACGAATGATGGAGAATCCTGTACTTTTTTTCCTCTAAATACCGGTCAAGGCCTCGTCGAATGGTTTTCAGTGAGGACGGTTCGAATTCGTCTCCCTTTGCTGTATGTATCTCCCAATAAAAATGTTTTAAAAGCCGGGAAGTTTTTTTTTCCTGTAGACTTCAATGGGTTTCTTCTCGTCCTCTGCAAACTCGATGACCATGATATCGTGGGATATCAAGTCAGTGACTTGATATCATTCTCTTTTTTCACGATCCCACAATGCTTCGCGCCTTGGGGGGGCAAGCTTGGTGAGGAAAACCAAAATGGCGGAAAGAGTGGAGGATTTGCGTCTTTCGACAAACTTAAAATCGTTCAATGATGAGTCAAAATTAGGGAAGGTGAAGCTGAAACAAATTTGTAAGAACTTAGGTGTTGACATAGAGAAAAGGTTTTGGAAAAAAAGCTCTTGTCAATGTTGTTTGCAATTCGCTGGGTATCTCAACATCAAGCACTGCATCAAGGACGCACTCGAAATCGAATGTTGTTGGCGAGACGTAGAATATGTCTTCTTCGAAGATACCTTTGATTAAAGAACTCCAGAAGCTAAACGATTGGAAGAAAAGCTTGCTATCTATCCCGCAGCTAATGGATGAGGCTCTTGTTAAGGAATTTTTGCTTGGAGTTGGTTACAGCCAAACTGATGTGAGAAAGTACAAGACCCTTTGAGCTTGGCAGCACAAACAGGGAATTCACTCAGTTAAGTAAGCAGTGAGTATCTTAGTAGACTCCTGATTTGCATCATGTATGCGGAGAAATTAATTGCGAAACCGTGGCCGAAGCGCCTCAGCAATATTATATAAACAATGTGATTTATGTTTCAATTGGAACTGTGTCAATTGTCAAGGAAACTGAGGGAAAGTATCGGTTTTATGTTACATTTTTAACGCTGCAGCACAAGCTTGTGTATCTGTTTCAATGTAGAGATTGATTTAGTTTTCTTTAAGGTATTTGTAAAAACTCTATATTTTTCTTCAACCAGATTTTATCGTTACATATATTTTGATATGATCTTTTAGGGTTTGTTCTTTTCCAAAATATCCTACCATGTGGGCCTTAAGGGGATGCTGCAATCTATCGTTTTCCACCGACCCAGAGGAAACAAAGATTGTGTATATAGTGCTTGAGAAAGATACCAGCAAGCCTGTTTATGCTTACTGTTCTTGCACTGTCGGGTAAGTAATCAACTATGTTTTACAACTTATCTGTATTTAATTCAGAAAAGTAAAGCATACTGTGATCAGAACATTTTGTTCTTGCTGTCACTGTAACAGGCAAGTTGTTGTAGTTTCATTCAGACCTGTTTTTATGATCATTAGTATGCTGACGACAGAAGTCAGGTGTGTTATGTGGTTGAATAGCTGTTCTGGAAAATGAAACCTTTCAATACCAACTTCTCTGTAACATAGCTGCCTAAAATCACATTCATCACATTAAATTTATTGAATGATCTTTAACACCTTTCTCAAGCAGTTTATTTTATATTAGGGGTTTGGTAAATTTCCATTGTTACTCCTGCAGATTACGAGGTGACTGCAGCCACGCTGGTGCTCTGTTATTTGTACTTTGTGACATTGTTTCTGAAGGCAAAACAACCTTGCCAGCAGATCCAACCTGCACAGACCTACCTTGCAGTTGGTCAAATCCTAAAGGTGCACAAAACTTAGCTTAGCTTTCATGTCACCTTCCCTTTTAATTTCCTCTGAAAATAGTATATGTACCCATAGTTTCCTGAATAAGAAAGACAACAGCTAATTTTCAATCAATTTCTTCTCTTTAGGTACCTCTGTTGATCCAGTAACCATTGAAGAAATCCATTTTTATAAATCCAAACTTGGTGAGCAGCCTCCTTCAAAGAAATTTAGAGCAACCCCTACAGTTTCCGAGCAAATTTTTGGAGTTTCTAGAAATGATGTTGGTGAAGAGACTGATAAACAAATGAAGCAGAACTTAAAAATGGCAATACTTGCTGCCAACAATGACAAGTCCATTCCACCTGTTTATTATCTACTAAAAAGCAAGTTCATGGAATCTGAATGTGCATTTGATGAAACCCATGAGCTACCAAAAGAGCTGGATGAGGCTGATCCTAGACTGCTCCCCAGTTATGCTACTGATGTTGAAGCCACTCCTTATGTGCAAATATCCTCTGACAATGTTTCTCCCCTGCAGATCACATCAGCTCCATGTCAAAAAACACCCAAGGAGAACACAACTCTATTGTCTGTGATTTCGCCAGCTGAACTGTGTAAATCTTCCAAAGAAAGTCGCGTGCCCTTAGGTCCTGTTACATTAGTTTGTGAAAATTGCACATTTGATGAAGAAAATAGGTTTCAAGCCCCGATTACCTATCCAGTTCAAATTCCATCAATACCTCCCATGAGTGACAGTGCTTTTGAGTTTTACAATAACAATGTCAAGGTTTCAATTCAGCAGTGCTGGGAAATCGAAAAGAAACTCGGCCTCAATCTTCTAGTGAGCTTTGGTTTAAACAAAGAAAACTCAGATTGACAGCTTCTAATTTTGGAAACATAATTAAACGTAAAAAGGCAGATGTGTAAACCGCTTATCTACCACTTGAAGGCCATTAGATTTGGCAAAGAAAATAAAGATGTGGCTTCTCAGCCATACATGCAATGTCAAAATTCACACGGTTCTCCTGGTTTTTCACTGTGGCCTTGTAATTAATCCACACTTTCCATGGTTGGGAGCTTCTCCAGATAGGCTAGTTTATGATCCCAATGTTAGGCCACCAACTGCTGGGTTGGAAGTGAAATGCATTGAATCTGCACAGGGGATGACACCATTGGAAGCATTTATCAGTAAGCAAACTCCAAACGAAGGCAAAAAGAAATCGTTCGGCCTGAAAATGAAAGATGACCATCTGCAGCTGAATGAAAATCACAATCACTTTTACCAGGTCCAGGGTCAA
>JAEMPF020015266.1:0-12850 GCA_022496165.2 Catalaphyllia jardinei | reverse complement strand
AGATGATGCCTCCTATAGTGATCTATTCCAACTTACATACTGCCATTATGGACATTGCATATTGACAATACAATTGGAACATTTGACCTCAAAACAGTATCCCTTGGTTGAAGATCTTCTTAACTTGACCTGTCTACTTGATTTGTATTACTACAACAGTAAGAGGAAATTGTAGGTTGACCACTTGTTCTTGAAAAGTGAACATTTCATTGCTTAGCACCTAGTTTGTAACACACATTGTATGTTTTCTAATCCGCTGTAAACTTTATCCATAAGAGTATTATTGTTTAGGTTTCCTAAGTTACTATTTTTTAAGTTCCCACGAAATGAAAAAATCAAGTCATCTATTTTTAAAAAACCCAAATTGCTCCAAGTGTTTTATGAAGCTAGAAGAAACTAATATATTTTTCTGCCCTCGATGTTGGTAAAAAGGTGTCTTCATTTTGGCGGATAGATTGCGAGTCTCTCACTAATTAAATATCAGGAGGTTAACACAAACAGAATTATCTAAATGTCTGTTTTCAGTTGCACATATATCAGAGTTGAGAATTTTTAAATGCATATAGTTTTATGCAGTGACAGATGTTTTGAAATTGATGCCTTGCTGAGACCTGGTTTTCAAAACCCTAATTTTACCTAAACCAATTAATTATACCTGCCTGCAAAAGGAACACTTCCTAACTTTTTGCATCAGTACATAGCTGAAACATTATCCACTCATCATCATTATCATCATCAGCAGCAGTTCCGCTTCCCTGCTTGGAGATTGGGGCGAGCAAAGAAAACTGGAAATCAATTATTGGCCTTCCATTGATGCCAAGGCCAAAAAAAAAATGCTTACAACATTCAACAGGAAACAAAACCTTCAAAGGCAATCTATTTTAGTCATATACGAATGTGAAGAGTGATCATCGCAGTAAATTTTCCAATTCTTTTAAGCAATTGGAAAGAAGAAGCCTGAAAAAAATCAGGGCTTCAACGGGATTCGAACCCGTGATCTCCGCGATACCGGTGCGATGCTCTACCAACTGAGCTATTAAGCCACACATTGGGAGCGAGCTCAATTTATTGAGTTCACATTTTCCCGTGCAGTGAAATGATGTGAAATATATATGAAATAATTCATATATGTACTGCGGTTGTAGATGAATGTGAAGAGTGATCATCGCAGTAAATTTTCCAATTTTTTTAAGCAATTGGAAAGAAGAAGCCTGAAAAAAAATCATATTTTCCCGTGCAGTGAAATGATGTGAAATATATATGAAATAATTCATTTATATGAATTATTTCATATATATTTCACATCATTTCTATATGAATTATTTCATATATATTTCACATCATTTCTATATGAATTATTTCATATATATTTCACATCATTTCACTGCACGGGAAAATATGAACTCAATAAATTGACCTCGCTCCCAATGTGTGGCTTCATAGCTCAGTTGGTAGAGCATCGCACCGGTATCGCGGAGGTCACGGGTTCGAATCCCGTTGAAGCCCTGATTTTTTTCAGGCTTCTTCTTTCCAATTGCTTAAAAAAATTGGAAAATTTACCGCGATGATCACTCTTCACATTCATCTACAACCGCAGTACATATATGAATTATTTCATATATATTTCACATCTTTAGTCATATACGTTAGACATTTTTTAACACCAACCCTAGGCCCGTATTTATAAACGGTTCCAACATTCAAAAATTGTGGAAGGCGCTGTAGTGTAATCGTGTTTAATATTCTTGGAAGCAATAGGGCAAAACTAAGGGGGATTTTTGATGTGAAGTTGATCGCCCTCAGCGAAAAGACACATACGACCACTTCACGTTCGCGGTTCAGTCTTTTTTGCCTCACCGTAGATTGCTGAGCTGACTCGAAGAAAGTGATTCTCCAACCTCTTGCGAGCCTCAAACTCTTTTCACACAACACCCCACGATCGACAATTCCTGGTTCCCAACATTTCGTTGTAAAAACTCAAAATTTCAGGTTGTTTGCTGCTTTTCTCGTCGAAAATATCAACCAACAAAAAGCCGTTTCGTTACAACAGCGACGAGTGTTGAGCCATGAAAAGTGTCGAGCCGTGAATATTAAAAATTGTGAGAATTTTCACCCAAATCCTCCATTATTGCATTGTAAATGCCGCTGGTCACAGCTGTTTCTCACTTCGCGGCAGCAATGCGCGCGAACATTTTTGACTTCCGCTCAAGGTTTCTTTGTTTTCAAACAGCCAATCAAAAAACTCAAATTAATTCGAAAATCCTATGTCCCCAGAGCCCTTCGATTCTCGTGCCAAGGCTCCGCCCGCTAAGAGATGAGAAAAGGGCTATGGGGATGAGAATGAGTCAGGCATCGGTTTTTCTTTATTTCTGTGTTCTCTGAAGGGGACTTAAAGTTATTTTCTAAAAGCGTAGGAACACTGCGACGTCAGTGCCATTATCAGCAGGTGTGACCGAGGAAGCCTCTGCTGATGTTTCCGTGGGTAGTGGTCATGCAGCAGGGTTGTATTACCAAGGCAGCAGGGTTGTGTCACCAAGGCAGCTGCATTCGTGTATTTTATAGGCGTTCTACTTTAATGAGGCACTTGTCTCTGAATTAAAATGTACTCAGTAGGCAGAGAGACATTCCCTTATGGACTTAGCCAAACTGTGCCGCTACAAACCCTGCTCGCAGCAATCGTTGGCGAGTTACTCAAAACCAAAATAGGTCAGTGATAAGCAGCAATCCTTTTATATCGCAAACTTCCGCATAGGTCAAAAGACAGGCCGAAACCTTGACGCCAAAATGATTACGCGGAAATGCATATACCAGTCGCCATGTTGATTCCTGGCTATTTATTGACTAGCTTGGACTATATAATTGAACAATAACTGTTGTGGTGACTCTCTAACCATTTTTAGCTAAAATGGTTTGAAACTGGGATACTTGAGACTATAGCTATGGTGACTTATAGCAATACATAACTTAGCGAGATAATTATAATAATATATATATATGACTGGATTTATGAAAACGGTGTTAAAAACTTATGGGCATGTTTTTGGAAAATCGGTGAGATATTGTACATAAATATGACCATGTGGTACTGAGAGTGCTATCGACCTTCCGTACTCTTAACAGAGGCCGTACCATGCCTATACAAGCCGTTGAAGCCGCTCTCTAAGACAAGCGCGACCCTTATGTCGCAACAGCGGACATACGAGCCGCAGAGGACATAAGATCAAACGGACCGATGTCCTGCCTCAGAGCTGGTCATATCTAGTCAGAAGGCCATAAAACAGAAGCTTGTGTCAAAACCATCAATCGACACCTCTTTTTGGACAAAACTCGTCTTTTAGAGACTCGTTCTATTTTGCAATCTGCTGCACCCTGCAGAAGCATGGTGAACGGAAACTTTCCGTATCATTCTCATCAATTCCAAGAGTACTTAGAAGGTTGGTTTTCCCACATGAAGCTGTTACTTGAAGTAATCATCTGGTCAAGTAGGATCGTAGAAATGAACTTCAAACCTCGAGTTCACAGGGCAAGGTAAACGCCAAAGCCTTCTGCGAATCCTTCGTCTACGTCTTTTGAAAAATGTCATCGCGATCACTCTCCTCCGTCGAATGTTTTGAAGAGCGTAAGCAACGATTAAAAAATTCGATGAAATTGTATTATTCCTGCACGAAAGCAGCAAAAAGAAGTCAGCGATGTCTACCGTGCGCGACCTACGTGGGTCATACTTAATTGGATTAATTTTTGTTTCGTGTTTTGGCCAGGTCCTGCTATGGCCTCGACATATGATTAAATGTCTTTAAACGCGACCCCCGCCTTTAAGCGACAACATTCATCATTATCTGTCGACACGTTAATTATCGACCGGAATTTCTTCCGCGCTAGCTAATAACAGACAGAACGCCTAGCAAGGACGTTCTACTCACGATCCACGTTCGACGGCTCAATCTCCTTCACTCTCTGCTCGATGTCTCTCCATGTTTAGCTCGCAAATAGCAATGTCCCGGATGTAATTGAATTTTAACCAGCGGGAAAGTACTGCAACCGGAAATCAACAGATTCTTTTTAGTTTAGTTTTAGCCCCATCAAAATTCTGACCAAATAACGCTAACAGCAGTGGCGATAATGAAATAAATAAATGAAACATACAGTAAGAAGGTCTCTACATTTCATGCTAAGTAATCCATTCAAGCTACTGTCTTAGCGATATCAGAGATAAATACAAAAACAAAATACCATATTCACTCCAGATCTTTGACACCGTTTTCATAAATCCAGACATACATGTATTAGCTACTATTGGTTTATATTGTTAGGGATTCTGTGAATATTTTTGAATTTTATGGAGTGACTTTGCTAACTTAAGTTTTGTTACTTGAATCAAATAAAATCGCTTTAAGTCGCCTTAAGTCGCCTTAGATCACCTTAAGTCGCCTTCAATCGCCTTCAATCGCCTAAAGTCGCAATGATTTTTTTGCCAATTTAGCCTAGTCGCCTTAAGTGGCCTTAAGTTACGGCGACTTAAGGTCCCAGAGTACACCTCACATAGAATTTTCTCCGTAGAAAATACTTTTCCACAAAGAAGCAGCTGTGTTATATATTAATGATACTTTTACACTGCTTATTTTCTTTTAAAAAAAAGAGAATGAATTAATCCCCTCCCATCCCCCACTCCACTTCACCCCCATTCCCTAAAGAGAAAGAAAATTGCCGGTGGGCTTGCGTGGCAATTTTCACGATTCTCCTCGCAAAATTTCACTTTTCATGATAAGTATATCGTAACTACTGCCTTTAAATGGTTCAGGAATTGTTCTGTTTTATTCTAGTCTAGCAGTAAGGTGGATCTGGGTGTGTCTTTAGTTATTCTAAGGACGGTAATTGTAGCTCGCAATGAATGATCGTGAGTTACAGTCAAACAATTTTGCTATATTTTTTCCGTACACGATTATTCATCGAGGGGGGTATTTGTTGGAAAGGTTTATCTACGCTCTGGCACACTCTTTTGAGCATCTACTAGATTTTAGCTAGAAGTATATTGTCATAGTACATCGCCAAGCATTCGACATACCGACCAACACGAGAAACCGTATAAGAAAGGCACAAAATGATGTATCGTTCTCGCGAACTCTTATTCGGCAAGCAATTTCAGGTACTTCAAACCTATTTAAGAACTGCTTTCAGCTTACACGGTATTTAGTTTTTTCCATAATTGTGTTAGATAAAATGCGAGATGTTAAGAACTGTATGATTAAGGAAATTTGCTTTTGAAATGTTTGGGGCAAACCTGTCAATTGATTTGCATAAGCGCTCGCGAATTTCGGCTGATGATACCACCCAGAGGAATTCCGAGCTTGAAATTCGACTTTCTGCAGTAGATGACCCTGGTGATCACAGGCAAGAAGCTGCAAGAGGATCTTTCCAAAGGCCTAAGCTATAAATAGACGGGGTTTAGATTAATTTTAGTTTTTATTTAATCGAGCCAATTAATTAAACTTGTTAACCTTCAGTTCGAGAGTAAATCAAGTGTCATTTGAGCTGAGTAGGGTAAAACAGATTTCAAATTTCTCAGAAGGAAGAGGTTCCGAGTTCGAGGATGAAACTCGCCAAGATAAATGTTAAATGCTTTAAGAGTTTAAGGCTGTAAAGTAAAATGATCGAAAAGTGAGGTACTAGATGCAGTTTTATTCTGTTAAACATGACCTATATTTTGCCGTCATTTTGAACACGCGTCAAAGGTGCTTTTAAAATTATTCGGGAAACCACGATATCAGCATATCTGATATTAGTTTAAAACTAAGAATAAATAAGGATGGTTGTTTCAAATTTATGTAAAGTTTGAAGTCAATTGAACTCATTTTCAGACTTAAGCAGCGCTTCGTCCTCGCATCTTATTTCGGTCATTTTATCAAACGAAAAATCGCACTTTGACGGCGCTTTCAAATATTTCTATATAAGAAAAAAAAATTCGCTGGAAATTTTAAATATGATTTTTAGAATTACGTTACCAAATGGGTCGTTGACCGGTCTTTCTCGATCCTAACAGTCAGCCATTCTCAATTATTTGTTCCGAGAAGCGAACAGTTTTCCGATCCGAGAGGTGAAATAAGGGTGAGAGAAGTCGAAATCTATAGCTCCGTTTTTATAAACCCAGACATATATTTAAGAAATAGAAAACATGTACCGTGTTTGTTAACTTTGATTATCAAAATGTAAATTCTCTTTGCTCGCGCCATCACTACGTCAATAGCGCGCGCTAGTTCTGTGTCTCCATCGAGTTATACAAACAGGATTTTTAACCAATCAGCGCGCGTGCTTCCTTAGGACTGTTTTCTAAATGTTTATGTTGTAGCATATTAAGAAGGAATTCAACGAAGTCGAGTAACAAGGGAACAGAAACTTTGTACCGAGATTATTTACAATGTTACGTTACCTTCTGTGCGACAGTTTCAAATATCCTCACAAGAACAATAATCTCTAATACCACCAGGGGCTAATGGGCTCCTGACAACACCAAACATGGAAAGCAAACTTTGAAGTTCATGTGAAACACGCGAAAGTACTGGTGAAATGGCACTGATATTTACGGTAATTGCACATTTCCTCGGAAAATGCGCAATTTTTTTCTGTTGTTATTTCAGGCAGCTATTTATACATTTGGCTTTAAGAAAATGTGAAAACGACTGTAAATTTATCTAAAATTATTCTGGGGGGAAGGCGTTGTCTACTAAAAACTGGAATTAGTCGATTTGCCGCAGGATTTCGTTTCAAACACCTTTTGCGCTTTCCTGATTCCTTGACATTCGCATCTACTCTGAAATATAACGTATAGGAACTTTAAATATAAATATCAAAACATATTTATTCCATGCAGCGTAGAACTATTCACAATATGTAATTAAAATAAACCAAACCAAACTGCATTAAAATCTGGTTCACTACTAAATTTAATCTATACAGGCATTTTTGTTATTCGATTTTTTCCGTTTTTTTTTTTTTCAGTTCATCTGCTATAATTTTTACAAAAAATAGGGTACTCGTCAATGACTGTATAATTGTTATACTTTAAAGAGGAACCCATATAAATATCAAACATTAAGGAATTTAGATAAATCATGTCTGGCGTTGGACGCAATTAAAACTCGATCAAGATATAATTAATTAAAACAGACTCAGGAATGTTGCAGCAAGCTTTCTTGATCCAGAACGGACAAACCAACATCATTAGCCCAAGAAAACTGTTAAATAAAATAGTTTTTATCTGTCTTCACAATATCTGAATTTTTCGTCTAAGAATAACAGTAATAAAGACTGAATTATAGTTCTAATGAGTTCTTCACAACCGGCAGACGTGCCAACAATATTATTACTAATACTATTGGTAGCCTATACTTGTCAGGGAAGTTCATTCCTGTTCTGTGGGTTTTCCAACAGCATGCTTGTTTTAGTGTCATAGTTAAGTATATGTATACTTGTAATTTGCTTCTTTGCTGTGAAA
Organism: Catalaphyllia jardinei; assembly: GCA_022496165.2. Taxonomy (NCBI): domain Eukaryota; kingdom Metazoa; phylum Cnidaria; class Anthozoa; order Scleractinia; family Caryophylliidae; genus Catalaphyllia; species Catalaphyllia jardinei. Next base: position 5,361 of record JAEMPF020015266.1, on the reverse strand, counting down.
TGTTTAAAGTATTAGTTTGAACTAAAGTTCAGTTAATTTCGCGGTTCAAAGTTTTACTCCTCTAAGTCCCCTCCTTTACTTCATTAATTAAAGATCTGATTGATTTCTTGAAAATCGCACAATGTGGTAGTCGCGAGAGGCTGAAGAAGGCTGGTTTGCCAGTCAATCAGTATCTTCCTGTACTGCATGTTCATTTTATCAAGTCAGCTTTCAAACGGTGGGGATTTGGCAATAAAGATTCATTTAGAAGATAATCATTTACACAATCATCTCCTCATCCTGTGATTGTGACAAGTAAACCAGGACCACGCCTGGTCTGCGAACATCGTCCTGAGGAGTTGAAGGTGTCTCCTTTCTGTTGCTGCTGCTTTCTTCGTGATTGTCTTCACTAATTTCTTGAATAGGAGACGGTGGACGGTTTAGTACATGCAGAGAAGAGAGGGAGAGACGAGTCGAGATTTCTGGCGCAGCCACAGATAAGACAGGCCTGGAGGAAGGTGATTGACTGGTCAAATAAGTAGGTGAAACGGGGCGTGCAGAGGCTTCTGGATCATTTCGAGTGAGCACAAAGGCAGAGTGTGTAGTTGAACTCGGTAGGTGCGACGATGTATGGTAGCGAGGTGTAGGAGTCGATCTGTAGTAAGGCGGGGTGTAGCGGTTTGCTGTTGCAGTAAGAACTGGAGTTTGGCCTCCAGCATATGTAGCTGAGCTTGGTCTTGATCTTGGCAGATTCCCATGAATGACGTTTTCCCTTAGTACCACCCCAGGCACAGACAAAGGTGATGGCTGTTGTACTTGGATTGGGGACAAGTCATAGTGTCTAACTCTTCCTTGGAGAGGGAGGGCGGAACCCGGGTGGCCAACACCTGACCGATGAGAAGGCAGGTTTAGCTGCGGGGTTCTATCCTGTGGAACTGCAGCAGAGGTACCGGGTGAAGGTAAAGGTGAAGGTGGGCGAGATTGATAGGCAGGAGGATTTAGACAACTGTCTTCGGAAGTCGTGGATTCGAGACGGTGATTTCTACCACACACTCTATCGTATGCAGGTGGTGGGGTACCCATCACGCCTGTTGGCAAACTTTCTGATATCCTACATGGTGGGCTCATTGAGGGTAGATAAGGTGGAGGTAATGGAACAGAGTGTCTTCGAGCAGCCCGATTGGAAGTGTCCACAAAAAGTCGTGAGGGTCCGTGCTCTGTTCGGCGACGTTCGGGAAAATGCGGTTGCATGTGTTGTCTCCCAAGACCAGGGTCGCGTTCGTTATGTTCTCGTGTTATTCTCGACGAGCTTGAAATCGATGGTAATGGCGCTTCTGTGATGCGGTTTGTACGTCTTCGTTCGTCGTCGTGAATACGATAGATAAATCGCTGGGTGTCTCTTTCGGCTGAACCTTCGGTTGACCGAGAGTTTGATGTAGAATTAACAGTGGAGATTGTTGAACTAACTCCTCTACGATTAAAGATCTCCGACGACGCAAATGCTTCAAATTCCTCCCTGCTCGGTCTGAACTGCCGTGTGTTTCCTCCCGCTCTAGAGCGATTGAACTTGAGGTAAACTATAATTAACCAGACAACAACGAAGATGAGTAACACACCAAATCCAATCAACGCTCCGGTACTTATCTGATCGATTTCGTTGTCAGAACCTTGAAAGTGTACAACAGCTATTATAATAATGGCGGTCAAGCATAGCACCATAAGCCAGCATAGAATTGAAAGCCAGAAAATCTTTCTCCTCCGTAACGATGCTTCATGAGCAGAATTTCTTCTGTTCGGAACTTCAAGCCTTGCCTGCGGACTTGGCGGTCCATCTTGACGGGCAGTTTGAGTTGAATGCTCCGTGCTCATAGCTTTCTTTGGATTCCCGGTCGGGTTTGAAACGTTTTCAACACTAACGAAACTAGGAAACAGCAATTTTCGTCTTCAATGAAGTTTCGCGATCATAAAGGCTTAGACAATGTCGCTAAACTGTTTCTAAATTGGACGAACAACGGCGGATAATTGGTTCTATATTGATGCTGTAAAACTAGTCTACAAAACATCATTCTTGCGGGAAGCGTTCCACACCGCGTCCGGTGACGTGCCAAACCATTGAAACTGATGTATATTGCAGTCTGCTCTGAGATTATTCAAGTCTCTCCATTGAAAAATCGTGACCAGAAGCTATCGCACCGTTTATCGACCATAAGTGCTCCACGATTTCTGTTTACACTTCTTAATCGGACTGTTTAGCTTCTGAAAATGTCTTATAGTTTTCAGACCATGTTTTTAAAAACAAGCTTAACTAATTAGTCAGCTTTAGAAAAAGATATTGGATCAAAAAGCAAGATCAAGCTTGACTGCCCTCTTCACAATAATGAAATTCTTTTTGTTCCTTGCCCAATAGTTTTCAATATCAACAACTATTAAATTTATTGCGGTTCTTTTGAATTGATTATTTTCATCAAAACTAGTGTACCCCTCACGAAACGACTCACAGGTGACTAACTGTTCCACAAAACACAGACGATCTAGTTTCTTGAACAAAGAAATTCCAGGCTTCAAAGAAGTTTGGTTAACAATATTGACAAACATTATATTAGGTGCGGTTGAAAAAGGTTTTCTTCGGTTAGTTTGCGTGTCTTGAATATAAATGGTTTCCTGCGGGCCACTACAATCATAGAATTATTGTTATTTCCGTTTTGAAAGTGTGCATAATGGGGTTTGAAATACATGTAACTGATATTAAGATAAGAACAAAAAATATATATTGTCACGAAAGAAAGAGCACTTAGAAAATATTCTTTCAAGAACAGGTCTTTCTCTAAAATATTTTTAGAAATGCTACACTTCTAGTAACGTTTTTGCGCTTTTGTTTCAAGGTTAAATGTTGTTTCACTTCCTTGCCTTTGTCAAATGACATTACCTCATCCGTTTTCAATATTGTTGTTCTGTTTGTTTTTGTCTCGTTTTCTCTTTGTTCTTTGTTGCGTTTTGAAACCACTTTTGTCGTTCAGTTTTCCATGCGTAATTATTAATCTTACTTTCAATTTTACTTTTTTGCCCCCCAAATTTATAATTTGTCAAGGCGTTACCGATATTCTCAGTTTTTGTCTTTGCAATCATATTTCTTCATAGTGTCTTTACTATCATGAGAGCGCGTTGAGTTCTCCGTTAAAAAAAAATAGACTGACTTCATTTTTCAAAGCCTATTGACCACTTTAAACTAGAGACGCCACATAAAAATACCTCGGAAATGTGTTATAATTAGAACCATAGTTCTTTTGTCCGCCGGGGTACTTACCGCTGGAAGCTATATGATTTAGACTGTCTGTTGCAGACACTCAAATTGTGGTGAAGTGAAACCATACACACGCAAACAAACGAGAAAGAAAAACATGGAAAATGGATAACGCCTATTTTGCTCATAATCTTGGTTTTCCTGGTCACGACCTGAAAGCCTTAGAAAATCATGTGTATACGTGAGCACACACAAAAAAATCCCCGGCAAATAGTTGCCTGAATTGATGCTTCCGAAGTTAAATAAGATCGTGCTTCAATTGCCCGGCGTGAGAGTAAGAAGACGTATTGGATTGTTCATTAAGCAGTGGCGGATCCAGATCGCCTTTAGGCTAAGGGGAGGGAGGGGTGGGGTAGGGGGGTAGGTTTGCTTGCACTGCTGGCCTTTCTTCCTTTTGTGATTTTTTTTAAAATTCAAAATAAGGGGGGGGGGGGCTGCTCCCCCAGACCCCTCCCTTAGATCCGCAACTGTTAAGGACCATTTGACAAGTGATGAGTTTAGATTTGAGTGGGCGTGAATCGATTGTGATGTTGCGCATGAAATACGAACTTATATTTGTTTTAACGGAATTTCTTAGCCACGCTTCTCATTTTTCTAGATTTGAGATTAGATTGACAACCAAGAGGTATTCATGTTGCCGATTTTTCAAATGAAAAATTTAAGTGTGGTTTTAATGGGTTAGACCATGTTCAAATCAGTTAGTTCAAAAAGGACTGTTGTTGTAATACATGCACAGTACTCAAATCTGGCGTTTTGACTAAATAAACATATCATGCGATTATGAATAACTGCGATCCCCTCAGCGACAGCTTGATGAAAGCGAATGTACGTGACAGGGTGTGGCAAACGATGTCGAGTTCCTGATTTGTTATCTTTAACTGCATGGAATTCCTTTCATTGCTTACTAGATTCAATTGGAGTTCCCAAAGGATTTTTCGTTCTTGAATCATTCTTTCTCTAGTCTTTAAGTAGATTAAAAAAGGCCTGATGGCAACGTTTCATAAGCACACGACATTAACTATAATTTAAAAACTCCTTGAAAAAACAACCTATACATTGTAATAATTATTTGAACCAAGAGAAGTAAAGAAACAAAGTAAAGTAACGGGAAATAGAACAAAATCAGCGTTATTGATGTTTATTAACTGGCTAAATGATGGATGGATGCCATACGATAAGCTTTTTGAAAAGTTTCAATACTGAAAGTTTAATTCCAGATTCTTGAGGACTGATGATCAAACCTTTTTTTGTTTTAAATTTTTTCACATGACGTCACTAAAATTCAATCTACAAAACTACTGATCCTACTGAGATTTTACCTTCGTGATGTATAGGAACAGCTCATAACTACTATTCATCCAAATGTTTCGCTCCATATAGGTTCTTGTTTTTGTGATAGATTACCGTGACGCTTGAATTTCTAAGCTTTTGCGTGACGCGGCATTTACATGACAGGCGAGAGAGCTGTTACGTTGGTTAAAAAAGTGACTTATTTCGGGGAATTTGGCTATCTGAATAGTTCTTGTATTAAAAAAAATATTGTTTTAATTTTTTTGAGTTGCTCAAGAGATTAATCCACGCTTTGGTAGCAAAACTTAGTAACAGATCCCGGGGGAGATACTCCCGCGGATTTTGGATAGGGGTCTGCGGCGAAGGTTCTTGAACCCTAACCCTATTTAAAGACTAAGAAAGCGAAAACTGATACTTTTTGTAAGGCCCAAAATATTCGTTTAGGCGGGGGTTTTCACACTCCAGTATTAGATAATACAATTTAGCTACCCTATCTAAGGACCACACCAGGAACACAGCAACAAAAGGGTCAAATTAAGGACCGAGAACCTCAAAAACCATACCCTATTCCGCGGCACGTACCTATATAACTCATATATGGGAGTACCACCCCCCCCCCCCTTGACAGATGTTTCTGTTGGTTTCCGGCCGCCATGTTGTGGCCGCCATGTGCTAGATGGGCACCAACATGAAGTCTCCATAGCTCCATAAAACTCTCTATAAATTTGCTTAAGAAGTTTCTCCGCATATCTCCCATAAAGAAAATTGCCGTGACCTGAATCTTGGCCACA
>JAEMPF020015265.1:0-12851 GCA_022496165.2 Catalaphyllia jardinei | reverse complement strand
CAAAGCTGAATAAAGCAAAGGTTCAATAATTGAACCTTTGCTTTATTAAGACACTAGTTTGACTTGTCACATTTGCCTCTACTCATTACTAGTCATTACATGTACAATTGAATTACAAAAATGAAATGACTGGATGCTGGGCACTTGGCAGTTGAGTTATTTCATGTTAAATATTTAAATTTATACAAACCATAAACAAAGAAGTTATTTGTAGAAAGGATAGGTCCCAGTCATGTATTTCCCATGGAAGAACCACTGCACTGAAAATTAAAATATTTCCCACTGCAGGGAAATTTGAAGTCCACATATCTTTGAAAGAAGAATGGCAATAAAGACATTGTCTAGAAAAGATTTTCCTATAAAATATGAGAACTGTTCAAATATTTTAGCAGAGGAAGATACTTCATCAATTCTCTTCTCATAAATGAGTCCTATCCTTGGGTTTTCCAATGTTTCTTGTGTGATATTAAAGCATTGCTTTATAAATACAATTTAAGTGACAGATACAGTATACTGTGCTTTGTGTGATGATTTGCATGATGAGTTTCAATTTAAATTTTCCAAGAATGCAATTGAATAAAGATGATTATTGTTGAGTTGAAAATGGTTTATAACACCTGAATACAACAGTATGAATGCATTGGATTTGGGGGAGGGCGAGAAGGGGGGGGGGGGGTGTCAAGAAACAATGCTAATTTGAGTAGGGGGGGTTATGAAATTGTATCCATTGCTAAAGAGGGGGGTTGGGTAATGTGGGAGAGACTTTTCATGTAATTTTGCCGACCTCCCCCTCCCCCATGCGCTAGTAGGGAGTTTTAGCAATGACGACGGCGACGGCGTGGAAGATGCCTCGTAAAAAACGAATTTATATTTTACGTTCGAATGTCGCAACTCTGTAAATATTTTCAGTACGCCTATCGGTCTAAATATTTGCTCAGGCTAAACATGAACTGACAGCGGTTAATTCCAAAAGGGGATACGACAAACTAGCCACTGCGGTTCGCGTTCTCCAAAATACACTAAACGTAGTTATTTCACGCTGTTGTTTTGCAGAGGACGGTAAAGAAATGTATGATCAAGATTCAAAACGCACGTGCACAGCTATTGTTTTGCTCATTAAACCTTTTGTTTGGTGACGCTTTCCTCGCCGTAGCCGTCGTGGTTTGCTAAAACTCCCTAATAAATGAAAGCCCCCTTAACTTTGCTGAGCAGACGAGACGTAGTATAGTGACTCTCAACTTGGAAAATGGACCGCCTGTAAACAGTAACAATTTTGATCCTACTGACTTGGGGAGTGGGGTGAATAGCGATATGCAATTCCGCCGATCCATGTTTTCTTTCGCCAGACCCGTCGATCCGCCAAAATTTTTGTTCAAATTCGAAACCACAACCACACTCGTAAACAGAAGAATAAGGGTTCAAAGGTAAACTGGTACATGTGAATGCCACTTTTAATTTCACCTAAATGCAAAGAAGGCAATATGCTTTATGACTACAACACAATTTAGTCATAGCGTGGGTTGTGGTGGTCACGGCAAGGTTTCAGCAGAGCTACAGATAGCAATAAGATCGAAGTTATTCTTTTAGATCATTAAAAGTCAAGAGAATTGAGAAGAATTCGAACGACGTGTTCCGCTGTTTATTTATACGATGTTGTAAATAAATACTCTTGAATGCGGACATGGCGAAATGAGGAACAAATGGTTGAGAAATAGAAGAAACGACATCACACAAGGCCGGGAGTTCTGCAGTCTTTAATATCGCCTTCGAACGGGAAGGGGAAAAAATATTTAATACAACACGGGGTATTCGTATTTGGTCACTCATCCTGGTACGAGCCCCACACAACAGGACTTAACTTTGTTGAGCGGGCAAGACGTGGTGCTGTCCTTGTGGTATAGTGACTCTGAATGCATTTTTTTTGTTTTAAATTTCTGAGATGAGAAAAGGTAACAAAGAGAGAAAAAAAAATCGTCTCTCGGACGAGGATAACTCGGTCTCTCGGACCGATAACTTCATGAATGTTTTCAACGGCGTTACATCCTATTGCATTCTCTTACTGTAATGTTACGCTATTTGAGGGCGCAAACAAGGTAATAAAGACGACAAAGAGTCTTTATCACAACAACAAGTCCATGTTTTAATTCCCAAGAAAAACGAGCACATGGTCAAAGAGTCATGTGACTACGCATGACGTCACACCTTTCCTTTTTGAGGACAAAAGTTAGAATTGACAAATTGAAACAAGCTTGAGACAGATAAGCTTTCCATGATGAATTAAACGAATAAAGTCAAAGTCTCTAAACTTGCATTAAAGAACTACTGAAAACTGAATGTCTGTTAACTTGTCTTAACCTTAGTTCAGTAAGAATGAAACGACTTAGGCAACCGGTAAATAACCTCAAGTCCTTATTTTTCTGTAACGAAGTCCTGTAAGTACTTTGGGGGACGAGAAACTCGTCCACTCCTGGTCACAACTGTTGGTTTAACTGGGCCTGATGGTGGCTCCATGCTTGGGGAATGTGTCACAGGCTCTTTCTGCTTCGGTTGACCAGCAAGGTTGTTTTGGATTGGTTGACCTGTAACCTGGGGTCTTGTTGGTTCAGATGCGGCAGGTGCTGTGTTAGACTGATTGTTCTGCGGTGGTCGAACTAAACCGGTTTCAGGAGTCTGAGCGAATGGTTCCTTAGACTGGCGGAGGTGTCTACGGTTTCTTCTGTACAGTCTGCCGTCTTCTGTCCTAACTTCGTAAGAACGGATATCAACCTGGTCTTCCACCCGTGCCTTAAACCATTTCCGCGCTCTGTCGCCTGGTTTGGGGGCTACTCGGACAACTTCTCCTGCCTGTAATGGCGGAAGCTCCTTGGTGTTTTGATTGTAATACTAAGCTTGTTTGGACTTCTGCTTGAGAAGTTTCTCCTTCACATCTTCTTGGACCTTTGGTTTTAACAAGCAACTGGTGGTAGAGAGCAGTGTTCTTGTTCTGCGTCCAAACATTCTTTGGGCAGGGGAGCTAGACATTCCTTCAGAAGGGGTGTTCCTCCAGTCTAGCAGGGATAAGTAGATGTCTGCGCCTGCTTGCTTGGCTTTCTTCATGATGGATTTTGCTGTCTTGATCGCATTTTCAACCTTGCCATTGCTCTGAGGATAGCCAGGTAACTTGTGATGACTTCAAACTCGTAGCTGGTCGCAAACTCTTTGAATTCTTGAGAACTGAATGACATGTTGTCACTGATTAGCTGATTTGGGATTCCATGGACTGAAAAATAGCTTGCGGAGTATCTTAGTTATTCCCTTTGCAGTCTTAATTTCTAGTCTGTCTATCTCGAAGTAACTTGAATAGTAGTCAACCACACAAAGGTAGTCTGTACCATCAAGCGTGAAAACATCTGCACCAATTTTTTCCCAAGGCCGATCAACAATCTCGTGTGAGATGAAAGGTTCCCTTGCTTGGTTTGACTGGTACGATGAACAGATGTCGCACTTCGAAATGTGGTCAGTTAGGTCGGAATTCATTTCTGGCCAATACACGGTTTCTCTTGCTCGTGGGAGACAACTCTGAATTCCGGTGTGGGCTCCATGCAACTTCTCTTTAATCTTTGTGCGCAGGCTCAGGGGAATGACACAGCGCTGACCTTTGAAGATTAGACCATCCTGAGCTGATAGCTCATCTCTGACTAAGAAATACGGGTGGAGACACGTGGGGACTTCCTTCTTCGTGTCAGGCCATCCACTGATGATGGTTTTCTTCAGCTGTTGAAGAGTGTCATCTTGAGCCGTTTCTGCTTGAATTTCCTTTAGCTGGGGCTCTGAGATAGGGAGGAAATCGGCTGCATGGATAGTTTCAGCTTTCTCTTCTGCCTTAGACTGGATGTCGTTCTTGAGGAAAGCTCTAGATAGGGTGTCGGCTAGGTACATTTCAGAGCCAGGCTTGTACCTTAGGTCAACATCATACTGCTGGAGTCATAACAGGAGTCTCTGTAGACGCTTTGGAGCTGAAGCGAGAGGCTTCTTGTAAATCGATATCAGAGGTTTGTGGTCAGTCCACAAAATCACTCGTCTTCCAAATGTGTAATGATGATTGTGCTCTAGCCCGAAGACCTGAGCTAGAAGTTCTTTCTCAATCTGAGAATATCTCTGTTCTGCTGGGGCGAGTGCACGACTCGCATATGTGACTGGTTGACCCTCTTGCAATAAGACGAATCCGAGGCCATTTTGTGATGCATCACCTTGTCCTTCAGTTTGGGCTTCTGGGCTGAAATACTTGAGGACTGGGGCTTGTGTAACAGCCACTTTGAGAGACTGGAAAGCATGTTCTTGTTCCTGTGTCCACTGCCACTTGGCATCCTTGTGCATAAGCTTGCGGAGAGGCTGACATAACTCAGACAGGTTACTAAGGAACTTCGAAAGGTACTTGACCATGCCAATGAGACGCTGTACACCTTGGACATCAACAGGAGTTTCCATGTTCACTATGGCAGCAATCTTCTTTGGGTCGGGCTTGACTCCTTCGCTGCTCAACAGGTGCCCGATGAATGTCACTTGCTGGCATTTGAAGTCGAACTTTGCTTTGTTTAATCTTATCTTCCTCTCTCTGCATCTTTGAAGTAATCGTACAAGGTTTGCATCATGATCCTTATCTGCCTCTTCCTTGGTGTTACCCTGACCAGTAATCAATAGGTCATCTGCTATTCTGTAAATGCCAGGCAATCCTTGCAGGTTTTGATCTAGCTTCTGCTGGAAGTATTCAGGCGCAGGGCTGATCACATAAGGCATTCTTAACCAGCGATGACGGCCCCATGGCGTCTGAAAGGTAGTAAGGCGACTCGATTCATCATCTAACTCTATCTGGAGAAAGCCATCTTTCAGGTCCGCTTTGGAGAAAACTCGTGCTTTCCCAAGGTCTGGCAGAATGTCATCAATCACAGGCAGAGGGTAGTGACTTCGATGGAGTGCCTTGTTCTGGGGTCTTGGGTCAATGCAGACTCTGACTTTCCCATTCGGTTTTGCCGTAACAACTGCGCTGGACACCCACTTAGTTGGTTCTTCTACTTTTGTCAAGACACCAACATCTATGAGACGGTCAATTTCTTCTTTGAACTTTCCTTTCATAGCTACTGGTACTCTGCGGGGAGGCATGACCACTGGGGAGACTGAGTCATCCACTTCAAGGTGTAACTTTCCCTCCATTCTGCCAAGTCCCTTGAAAATGTTCGCAAAGTCAGTTAATACTTGCTCTTTAGTAAGGGAGGTACTCTGAGAGGTGGTGAGAGCTTGATTGTTGCTCACCAGCTGGATATTGTGGTGCTGGACCACAAGAAGACCCATTTGTTGTGCTGCACGCGCTCCTATTAAAGGCGTGTAGTTACCATCCACTACAACAAACTCGGCGTTGTACTTCTTTCTTGTCCTTGGATTACGCATGCTCACTCTTGCTGTTCCAATTGCTGAGATTTGCTGCTTGTTGTAAGCTGTCAGTAGCTTGTTTGTTTTCTGGATGTCTGCAATTCCTGGAAGAAATTTCTTTGGAAGGACATTGCATGATGCGCCAGAGTCAATTTGCATTCGTACTGGTTTCCCTTGTATCTCCATAACTGCATAGATCTTGTTAGGAAAATCAGTCACAGAATTGACAACTTCTGAAGCAGTTACGTTGTCAACTTCGGCAGAGAGCTCCACAGATAAAATTTCCTCTTCCGATGAGAGATCGGTTTCGACAAGGGACACTTTTTTTCGAAAGGTTTCCTTCGAGCTTGACTTCGGAGCCTTTGGTTTCTTCTTTTTTGAACTAGTTTTCTTCTCATGAAGATGACACTTGCTAGCGACGTGATTTGCCACAAAATTTGCAGTCGTCAACCATACGGACATTTGACTTTTCAGAGGGCGACTTGAGTGCGTTGACATCGCTTGATTCGTTGTTTTAGTTTGTCATGGCTTGCATTTGCAATTTAGTCGCTTCGGCTGCTCGGCAGCTATCAAGACATTTATCCAAGGTTAATTTCGGTTCCTGGAGAAGCTTTTTCCTCAGACTATTGTCCCTGATACCACAAACTAAACGATCGCGAATTAAGTCTTCCGTTAACGAGCCAAACTCACAGGTTTCAGCGAGCGTGAGAAGTGTTGTAGTGTAAGCATCAATCGACTCGTCAGACTCTTGTGAACGATTGTTGAACCTGTATCTTTCGTAAATTACGTTCATTGGAAATTGGTTTCTGACCGTTACTTATGGGCTCTATATTAGGCCGGCAATGTTGTCGGCAATGTTGATATATTGGCCACAGATGTGGCCGTTTATTTTGATAGCAAGCTTAGGAAGCTTAAATTACAAACATATCAAAGTATTAGCCCAGCAAAGGTGAGGGTGAAACCGCCAGAGAATGTGGAAAAGAGGGAAAATGGGGTGTGGAGTGAGGGAAAATTCCCTTCACTTGTCGAGAATGCTGCACAAACGAGAGGGTGGACCATATTTAGCAATATCAATGTCCCGGATGACAGAAACTCCCACATCCAAGTACTGGGTCTAGTTACGTCACAAGCTACATAAAATCATTTATTTTGGTTAAATAGATTTCCTTTAATTTGTGAAAGCATGACGGCGCAATTCCTCACCCTCGTGCCACACAGCGAGCAGACTCGAGTTCTTTTCTTCAAGGTGAAGGGACAGATCGGCTCGGAATTCCGCAGCCAAATGCTTCAGTCAGTAAGCGCAGCGCAGTAAAAATGTCTTCGGTTGTTATCCATCCAGTTTTAAAATTTCCAAACTGTGTTTTGAAACAACAACCACACAATCTGCAATTGTCCGACAGTGTCGCTTCTTCCCCACAGGGCGTGTGAGGCTCGCGCGCTTCACACTCGAGGATCACGCTTACGGCGCTTCGCGCCTTCCGAAACGACCAAAAACGACTGTTTTGCAGTCTAATAACGATGTAATTCATAAAATGACTCCCACAGCATGCCTTAAAATTCCTTAAATTTTCTCTTGAAAATGAACTTAATTATCTCGCCGAGGCATCTTCATAATTTTCATAGCAATCGCCACAACACTTACCGCAAATTTGACAAACTCACGTCGGCCAGTGTAAGTCTTCACTCAGGCAGAAACTTGCGGCAAACGTCGTTTAAGACTGAACTGAACTAATCTCTATGACAGATCAAGGAATCAACCACATCTTTCCCGCGGTGTTTACTGTTTTGTAGTTCTCTAACCACAGAGACACGTTTGATATGATCACCAGATCAGGTGACTCTTCTTGCACGGCTGCACAGCATCTCTACGCGCGAATTTTAAACTTGGGAAAGTCTGTAGTCTTCTGAGTCAATTTGTCGGGTATTTCGCCTCCTTTCTGGGGCCCTCGTTGGCTTTCAGCTTCACGGCATAGTTCGGTTTTATTCCATATATTTGAAACGTTAGATTAACCTCTGGTAAAGTTTGTCTTCTTTTCTTTGAAAATCCCGCAAGGAAAAGATGGCATACTACCGCTGCAAACCGAGGGTGCAGTTCTTGTCAAAGCATGGCCGCCATGTTGCGCGACTCCACCGTTGTCGTCGTCGTGCGTACGCGCCCACGAGCAATACCGCTTGCCATGATAGCCAGAGAAAATGGTCGTGACTAGAATGGATACTCCAAAATCAGGTAGCTGCGGGGAGGCTGGAACCCACTATCTTTCGGATTGATCTCGTATTTACATGATCTACTCATGCACGATCGGAAGCTGATCAGTGGATAGTTCAGAATAATTATTGTTAAAAGTGGATATGCTAAACTGTGCATCACAAAATTCTACGAATAGCCTCTAAACATTGTAAAAGTATTCCATGCTTGTTTAGAAAATTGATTTCAAGCAAAGATTTTTTTGTTAACGAAATTAATGGCCAATCCCCCAGTCTAGAGATGTTAACCGGTTTATTTATTCAAGTGGACATGCCAAAATATAACGGTGGATACCCTAGATATGGATTGATAGTCCATGGTGAGGTAAAGTCCTCAGTTTTGGAATATTAGTTTTACAGCGGTTATCAATCACACGCGACCTTCAGCGCAAAAAAAGTCTAGACAAAACTTAAAGTTTGGTGGCCGTCAACCATCTCCGCCTTCTTGCCGACTGTATACACTACTATACAAAATTTACCTGAAAAAATAAGTGAAACCTTGCAGCGGTCCACTCATAAAAATAATCATTTTACTTTCGGCATGAAAGTCTAGCTCCGGCTAGCTCACTAACTACATCCTTGAAATATATAAATGAAAACAGGCGTTTGTCGGGTTTTAACGGCCCTTCGCATGCATGAATAGCTCACATTGGAAAAGAGTGATACCCTGGGGACGAAGTCGCGCCGCAAGCGCTTATGCTAATTCTTCAAGTGGTTGGTTGGTGTCATCATCTTAACTAGAATGAGTAAGGACGCGGACAGCTCGATTTTGAAGTTTCTGTAGTTTATCAGATAATCAGTGTTTTGGCACAGTTACCCCAAACAACACTACAGTAATCAAAATGCGATTGAACTAATCCGTGATAGATAGTATGTAGAGTTGCAGGAGGAACACAGCGACTTATTCGTTTAATAGATCCAATACCAGAAGAAATTTTTTTGGTTATAGCGTTGATATGATTGCTCCATGTTAAATTTTCATCAATTAATACACCAAGAGACTCGGTAAAATTCACTCTGTTTAATTGTGTTCCATTAATTTCCAAAGCAGGAAGAGCAGATAGACTGTTCAATTTTTGTCTTGATCCAATTAACATAAATTCAGTTTTTGTCATGTTAAGAGTCAATTTATTAGCAATAAGCGAACAGTTTATATTTGACAAGTCCTGATTTAAAGAAGCCTTAATGGAGCAGATGTCATTGTTAGCATATGTTAGGTGGGTATCATCCGCATACATTCTGGGTTGGGAGTTTGACAAACAATTAGGTAAGTCATTTAATATATAAGAGAAACAGCAAAGGCCCCAGTATTGTCCCCTGGGGGATCCCACAGGTTAAAGCACAGGTTTTAGAAATGGCACCATTGACAGCACATCTTTGCGCACGATTGCCTAAGTAAGAAGAAAGCAATTCGTAGGCAGTTCCTTTGACTCCATATGAATATAGTTTAGATAATAAAATAGGGTGATTGACAGTGTCAAATCCCTTTTTAGATCTACAAAGAGAACAGCGTTAACATAGCCACGATCTATGTTGAAGGCCCAATTATCGGTGGCTTTGAGCAAAGCAGTCATAGTTGAGTGAAAGGATCGAAAGCCAGACTGATAATGTGACAAGATATTATAGAAAGCTGATTAAAAATTATTCTCCCAAAGACTTTGGCAATTGCTGAGATCACAGAAATTGGGCGATAATTTGTTCATATCACTTCTATCGCCTTGCTTAAATATAGGCGTAACTTTGGCCAATTTTCAATCATCAGGGAATATGCCAATAGTTAAACAACAATTAAAATAGTTGAAATATATGGCGAAATAAGGTCAGCACATTCACGAATAAGCCGACTTGATACATGTAGCTTATCGAGACCAGCCGCTTTACACTTATTTAGTTTATTCAGTAGCTTTAAAACCTCTCCACTATCAGTAGGGCGGAATTCGAATCTATTGTTGATGCCTTTGATGAGAGCGGTCACTGTTATTGCCCCCGCAGGGTTTTGGCCTAGAGGCCAAAACCCGAGGAGGCACCCTAGGATTCCCCGCGTGTGTACATGTAAGGAATTTCAAAAATGTAAAGATGTAAGTAAGCAAGTAAGTCAGTCAGTCAGTCAGTCAGTCAGTAAGTAAATTGTAGCATGCGAAAAAATTCTCGATTGATCAAACTAGGCGCGCACGGTGGTCTCGGGTAATATTTTAGCAAGTGCGCAAGGTGCTGTCGGGTAGATGTCATTCTGCAACCACGAGGTCTTCGAGCAGCGCTTCAGGGTCTTGCGAGCAGAAGTTTGCGTTTCCTCGTCTTCTAGCAGCATTTCGAGTTCTTTCTAGCAGTGTTTTAAGGTCTTGTAACCACGAGTTCGCAATTCGCCATCATCTAGCAGCATTTCAACCACGAAGTCGCGTTTCGCCATCTTTAGCAGCCTTTCAAACCACGAGTTCACATCTTCGAGCAGCATTTCAGGTTGATTATTTTGCAGTTCAGTGATTTATTTGAATTCAAAAGCATCCAACAGCACTGAATAAAATTATTCGGTACAAAATTTGATTTGTTACGCCCGGTTCATACGTCGAATTTCTGCCGTGTCGAATGCAACTGAGACAATAGATAATGAGATGATTCGCTTCATTATCTTTTGTTTGAATTGCATTCGACACGGCAGAAGTGCGACGTATGAACCGGGCCTTAGACAAAAATCAGCTACGGGGTCGACAGACTCGATCCAACAGATCATAAAGATAATGTCAGAACAAAATCTCAACTCAGAGTTGCATTGATATTGTCAGAAAGAGATACGGAGTTCGTTATATTAATTTCCATTTGAATATGCCACTGTCGAAGATAAACAAGTCGGTGGTTACAGTTCGAAGAGGGCACTTTATGAATTCTGTTTGCAAACCATGGTATTTATTCATGTCATCGACACGGGACGCGTCATCGACAGGGGCAATTCACGCGTGAGAAAAACATTGGAATCCTGGCACACTGCAACTACTAGCTAGGCAGACAATAACTCTAAGCAGCTGCCTAGACAATACTCAATTTTATTGTAATTTTATCCATGTTAGTAGTTAGTAGTTAGACCATTGGGTTCCTCGTGGAACAAAGGGCGGACACTCTACTACGCCAGCGGACTCTGTTTGCGGCTGTTCTTTTTGCCGTGTTCCAGGTGATGTTGGCTTGTTTGAGCTCCTCTTCTACTGACCTCCTCCTATTTTGTCCATGTTATTAACATTTTATTTTCGCACAAGTATTTTTTTGTATTTTTTGTATCTATTTATATCCGTTCGTTATTTTCTCACCTCTTTGTACATATATATCTTTACCTTCGCTTTTTACATCTCACTTTTTAAAGATTGCCGACTGGCAATCGAAAGCTTAGTGTTTTTTTAACTTTTTTTTTAACTTTTAACCAGAGAACGTCTTTAACTTTTCAATTATGCCCCATGGTTAATCATCGCTTATTAAATTTATTCATGTGCTGTTGACGCTTTTTTGGAAATCTCTACCTATTTGTTTCTTCCATATTTATCAAATCTACGTACTAGAAATGGGTTTTCAGGCCTGCTTTTCTCTGTTTGCTGACGTTATATCTCTTCGAGAGAAGATATATAGTTCATTATTGAGGAAAATTAGGGAGCCTGGTAGGTCATACATAATATATCTTTGTAGTTCGTTTGCAGCTAGGGATTGTAATGCCTGTTTTAGCCAAATATTTGAGAAAAGAACATTTGGTTGTCTCAATGAAGAGGAAGAGAGCCTTTTCATGACACTAAGAACATTTGATTCATTTTGTCGCTCATGCTCGAGTTCTGTGACTTTGAATAGCATTATCCTTTTGACAGTAGTGACAGCATATGGATTAAATCAGTTGGGTTTAGATAACAATATGTGGCCAATTTTTGTACCTCAAATGCTCCAAAACTGTTCATTGTTTACACTGTAACAGAGCAATGCTTCTGAAGAGCTGCTATATTGAAATGAACATTGACTTTCATCTAGAGAAACACAACCAGCACTTTTCAGTGACAGCATTTCCAAAGATTGTGGGGAACTTCCTTCAAGAAGACATCTTGCAGTGCAAAGACAACATTGACGATCTAACTGAGAAATTGCTGTTGCTAGCTCGAAAATGTATTGTAGATTTTGAGCTTTCTCAGAACAACAAACTTGTTACAACTATGAAAGCTCATGCCTCAACTTCACAGGATTAGTATAAAAACAAACTGTTAAGTTGAACAGACAGTGAAAATTTAACAAAAGCGTACAATTTATGATATTAGAGTGATTTTACTTGGCCCGTGAAACACTATCTGACAATTAGTGCATAATAGTAAAAACAATTAACAAAAGAAAACAATGCAATAGTGTGTAATACTAACTCATAGTGTAGTACCTATTTCAAGGGCCAAAAAAACCTCTAACCACAATCATTTCAAGTGATACCATTAAAAAACTTAATAAGGTGATTTAACTTACCACATGAAACAATCTCTGTCAAGTGCATAATATTAGAACGAAACAAAAAAAACAATGGAGTAGTAACTATTTTGCGGACAAAAAAACATGCAATACAAAACGTTGCTGTTTCACAAAAAAAATTATCAACAAAACTGAATGGCTGTAATAAATTTCATTGCCATTTACAGACAAATATGTTAACCAGTTACATGGATGTTAACTTCAATAAATATTAAAACGTTTCTTTTTTAACGGTCGTATGCACAGTATTTATATCCAGTAAAAACATATACAGGTGTTAAACAGATCTTCAAAAGCGGGGGCAGCTCTAGTGAAAACTATTGCTAGTTAGATAATGGAATGTCATTAGCGAGTTTAGGTCCAATTGATGGCAAATGATCGTTGAAAGCATTAGACAAGTCGGATGATTCAGATATAATAGTACCATTTAATTTTTTTTTTCTAATCGTTGAATGGATGGCCTTACGAGAAGTAAGATCGTTGATGTTTTGCCATGTTTTACGCGGATCGCAATTGGTTTCGATAAACTTGTTATTGTACAATAATTGTTTAGCAGCTTTAATTTCAGTATTAACTTTGTTACGCATTCTTTCGAAGTTGGCCCAATCGTGCGGTTATGCGTAGTCACATGACTCTTTGACCATGTGCTCGTTTTTCTTGGGAATTAAAACATGGACTTGTTGTTGTTGTGATAAAGACTCTTTGTCGTCTTTATTACCTTGTTT
>JAEMPF020015264.1:0-11170 GCA_022496165.2 Catalaphyllia jardinei | reverse complement strand
AGTCTCCAAATGAATGGCTCTTGAAGCTAAGCACGTAAACAGAACTCCGTATCTCTTCATTTCCTTTCTGCCTTCTTTGATGAAAAAGGGGCCAAAGTAGTCCACTGCACAAAACGTGAAAGGTGGAGCAGGTTCTACTTGGTCCTCTGGTAGATCTGCCATCTTCTGCTCTACCACTACAGACAACACAGGTCCTGATTTAGCTTCCAACTGCACTTGTTCCACCGATGATCCAGTAACCATTGGCTCTTATCTCATTCAAAGTCATTGCATGCCCTTGATGCTTTATCTTGTGAAAGTACCTGATAATGATGGTAGTCACGTTATTTCTTCAAGGTAAGATCACAGGGAACTTGATTTCAAATGGGAGTGAAGCATTTCGGAGGCGGCCACCAACCCGTAGAATTCCCTGCAAGTCAAGGAAGGGATCCAGCTTATGTAGGGAGGATTGCTTTGGACTAGACTTTCTCTTTGCTGGCGAGGCCAATCTTTCATCAAGGGATTTAACATGCTGTGAGGACTTCAACAACTTAAGCCCCTCAGGAAAGGTGGTGCACTGGACAGACTTGATGATTACATTCTCTGCTTTTTGAAGATCTTGCACTTGAGGCATGGCCTTCTCATTGCTGACTTTGTGCTCTGTAAAAGCTTGCCTTTGGAGCTACAGAAGACTTAAGGCAATGGCTCTTCTGGCATGAAACCAATCAGAAAAGTATTCCAAACGATCTGTAATCTTCAGCTCTTTCCTTGTCGACTTTGTAGCTATGACTGTGACTTTCTTGACCTCAGGATCACATGGCAGTACTTGGCTGGGATCTGGGAATACATTTTCATCAACGGGCCACTCATTCTCCTTCTGCTAAGAGAATGCAGGTCCTGTACACCACTTTGAAGTTACAAGAGCATTTGGACTGAGACCGCGGGAGGCGTCATCTGCCGGGTTTAGCTTAGTTTCAACGTAATTCCACTGAAGTCGAGTCTTGAATGAGTTGAACTCGATTGGCAACAAAAACATGGAACCTACGACTTTCATTGGCGATGTAGCCCAAAACAACTTTGCTGTCAGACCAGAAGAACTCTTGGACGTCATCAAGGCTTAGATCCTGACGTATCTGCCTTGTAATTCAAGGCGTGGAATTGTGACAGGCTTGAGGGGGGGTCCATCGTGATTTGCCAGCTACGAAGGCACAATGGATTCTGCCGGAATCATCTTGAAGCCTCAAATAGCTGCATTGACTGTAACCCTTAGTGCTGGCGTCAGAGAAATGGTGCAGCTCTTTCTTTACTACTGCCCCGAAGTCATCAGGTGTGAAGCATCTGGGAATCGAAAAGTGCTGAAAAACGTGCAGCTCGGTCCTCCATTTTTCCCACCTTGCTCTGATCACATCAGGTATTATTGGGTCGCCCCAATCCACACCATTGTGGCACAAATCTTTTAGAATACTCTTTCCTTCCAATAGGACTGGTGCAATAAACCCAAGCGGGTCAAAAATAGAGCTGAAGGTGGAGAGGATTCCCCTTCTTGTGCAAGGACGGTCTTTCAATGCTATACGAAATTGGAAAGTGTCCAACTGACTACAGCACTGAACACTGAGTGCTCGTTCCATGTCAAGATCAAGATTTATGTTCCTGAGGTCATCAGCTCTGTCAATCATCGGGATGTTCTTTGGGACCTCCTTTTTGGAAACAAACTTCTGTAGATTAAAACCTCCTTCCGCACATTTCTTTCACCAACTTGATCAAATCGTTCGCCTCCTCAATCAAGACACAGGATTTTAATCCATCATCCACATAGAAGTCATTCCCTAGTAAGTCATTCTGCTATCTTGCGCAGTCTTCTTCAAAGCAAAATTGGTGAAACCAGGAGACGAGGTCAATTTGATCCTTTGAAAGGTCTCCATTCTCCCACCACAGGAAGCACAGTAGATCCCAGTACTCTTCAGCGACATACACTTGATAAAACCCTTTTTGGCAAACCCTTTTTGGCAAACCCTTTTTAGCCAAAACCCTTCTCTATCATGTTCTCCATGAAGGTGACATAGCCGTCACGGTATCTTCTTTTGAGTTGTAACAAGCGACGAAAGGCTGACTCACGGTTGTTAGGAGGAGCAACATTCGGATTCTTCAGGGGTAGGGGCAGCTCATAATGACCATTTTCTAGTTGGATAATTCCTTCCCTGGCGATGGTGAGGAATCTTCTGTCTTCTGTTGAGAGCCCCAATCCAGGAATAGATTCCTCTAAGAAGTCCCATTCAAACAATCGTCTCACTGCGAAGGGGTTTATTTCTTCTTTAGTTTGGGACTTGAGAACAAAGCTGCGGTTGCTACACCGGCCAGTATCAACTTCATATGCAAGGATTCAATTGCAAGACGACACTAAATGCTCCTAGTCTGGCTGGTTATCTTCTAACGGACTCACAGGGCCAATTATTCCCCATCCTAGGAGGGTGCGAACGGCATAGGGGTCTTCTCCCTTACCCAAAATAACTTCTTTAGGGTTGATCGCCTTGGGACAGTTGCAGCCAATTAGCAGTCCGATTTCCAAGCTTTTTTGATACAGCATAATCTTGTCTTTGATCTTTTGGAGATGTGGCCACACAGCTGCGACTTCAGGACTAGGAATTTGATCTCTTCTGGATGGAATCTGGTCTCTGGAGTACGTCCTAGGTAGCTCGACTTGAACTCGCTGGTCTATCCTCTCAACTACCAACCCTTCCACTCTGCTAATGGCGATTTCTTCA
The DNA here is from genome assembly GCA_022496165.2 of Catalaphyllia jardinei. Taxonomy (NCBI): domain Eukaryota; kingdom Metazoa; phylum Cnidaria; class Anthozoa; order Scleractinia; family Caryophylliidae; genus Catalaphyllia; species Catalaphyllia jardinei. Next base: position 8,429 of record JAEMPF020015264.1, on the reverse strand, counting down.
CTTCCAAGCATGGTACTGAGGAAAAGTTTTGCATTAACTCCAGGGATCCCAAGTTTTTCTTTCACGTCAGTCTTGATAAAGGTAGTGTCACTGGCGTCATCCAATAACGCATAAACCTTGACTTCAAGCTTGGGGTGACTCTTATGAAACACATAGACTGGGATGATTAAAGAGTTTGTTACAATGTCATGCTCCCTCACAGCGCTACACACACTGACATTGGGGTTGGAGTTAGTACTGTCGTTGTTCGCAACCTCTAAGCTTGCTTGGTGACTTTGGGCCGTATCGGACCGAGTTGATTCAGGCGTATTCTGGTTGCTAGATCCTTCTCTATACATAGGGTCATGAAGTGGAGTTGGATGCTGCCTACCGCATTTCTCGCAATTTAATCTCAACAGTTCTTTGATTGATGACCCCTTCTCAGGCATCCAAAGCAGAGGCCTTTTGATCTAACCAGTGCTAAGCGCTCGCCAATGCTCTTCCTGCTTAGTTCTCCGCACTTGTGAGGTGGGTGGTTACCTCTGCAAAAGATGCATGAACTTTGCTTTTTCGGCTCTTGCTCTGCATTAGACCTTCCTATGCCCTCGTTAATCATGGTACGAGAGGAAAACGATGCAAAACTGCTAGCTCCTTGACTTCTCTTTACTCGGTTTCTGTCAGGCACCTTGATTCTTTTACTTTTCAAAGCTTCAGGAGAAAAGACCAGATCATTTGCGAGATCTGCTTCTTCTCTGACAAATTCTACTAGATCATGGAAGGATACCGTTCTCTCTGTTTTCTTCAGGACATCACATGCTTGGCGACACTACCTGCAGCCTGACTTGAGGGGCAGTCTGGTGCTAATTTCCTGTAGTAACCTTGTTGAATTTAGTTCTTCCATGTACTTCATGGACTGCATGGCCCCTTCACAACGGACAAGAAAATCTGAGAAATCTTGAAGACTGGAGCTATCTCCTTCGACGATCTGCGGCCAATTTAGCAATTTAGCCTTATAAGCTTCAGCTACTCGAAATGGGTTACCAAAATGCTGAGCCAAGAGCTTACAAGCTTCTTCATAACCTTTCTCAGAATCCCAGGTCAAGAAACCTTTCACGACTTCATGGGCTTTGCTCAAAAAGTACAGTTTATCCTTTTCTGAGTCAACATTCTTCTGTATCATGGCATCAAAGGCAGCTATGAATGTCGGGTAATTAAAGTAACTTCCTTTAAAGACAGGCGGTTCTTGAGACGGAAGCGTACTGGCTCTTTGCTGGTTGACTAGAAGAGCGCTTAATTCCGCTTGTTCGCTTGGAGACTGACTATCTGTTTAAGAGTTGCGTCTTGAGGTGTTGTTGGCTCATCTGGAGCGAAATGGTTATCTTGACTGGGGGCTTCTCTTACTGGAGGCGTCGGCGGGGCGAAAGGAACTGCTTCCGGTCTCAACAATGAAGGTTCATGTTTTATGACAGTTTTTCCGACATCAAATTTAGCTTTGCAGGAACTTACTTCGATCTAGGCCGTTCTTCACTTCTTCGTTCATGACAAATTTGATAGCTTCCTCTTCAGCATCTGCCAAGGCGATCTCTTTTTCCAGCTGAATTCTTCTTAAATTGGTTTCATGGTCCAAGTACTTCATTTCAACTTTTTAGCTTCGCTGCTCTGGCCACCACCTCTACTCTCTTTGACATGACTGACAACCTAGAAGACCTTGAAGAACCTGATACCTTTGTTCTTCCAGAACGGCTTGATTTGGTTGACTTGGTTTCTTGCCTACCAGATTTGAATTCTTCGTGCTTTCGTTGTTCGATTGAACAAAGGATTTTGTTTAGTCACATTCGACATTCAGTAAACTCCCAATCGCACAGATCAAAATATCGGTAAGCGGCACCTTTAGCGCTTTCATCATCAAGTAACTCGTCATAAGATCGGTATGCCTGATTGAGCTCCTCTTTAATTACATGTACATCCAGGATTTCTCTTTCTTTTTCTTATATTATTCTTCGGCACCCGGGTGGGAGTCGAGCAATGAGTAAATTCTTCCAACATGTTTACGCAATTTGTTTTCCACTTCTTGTTTCCTTAGAGCGCGAACTTCCAATTGATAGTCTCTGCCTTTGTCGGTCAAAGTCCGCTCATGTAGTTCTGTCAAATTTGGAAGATCGTATTGCCTGCCACAAGGACTATTATGTACTTCGTCTAAACTAAGACCTCTTAAATCGCATAGTTCATTTGGAATTTCGACTTCTGCTCATTTCTTCTCCAATGAGAGAAACTTTCGAACTGTAACTCGAGGTGATCGACTACCACTATCGCTCATCCTCAACAAACTTTAATTCCAGCCAAAGGCGTCAATTGGCAATATTTTACTGTAGCGGCAAGCGAACATCAAGGCCGAATGAGGTGCCAAGAAAAATCGTTACCAGAGAAAATACCACGCCAAACCAGGGGATACGTTACAGAGACATTTAATCAATCTCGTAAACTGTAAGCGAATTAAAAGGGGACTTGCATCAACAATTGTATTCAATTGAACACATGGCGACATAATAGCGTAAATGACTGTAACATAATAAAAGGAACTAACAAATGAACTAATTGGCAAACACAAGGTATATACAAAATATAAACACAAAATATAGACGAAAGAGCTTGCCCCATTTGTGTTTCTTTGTTATGAACTTATGCCTTTTGTCCATATTAAGTAGTCACCACCCTTGTATCATCAAGCGGTTATTTCTAGTCATAATTTTCCTTTTTTCTCGATTTGGGCAAGCTACAAAAGGGAAAACAAACGAATACAACTTACATATCGGTCCCTATACGCCAGTGGCTTGAATCCAAAACTTAACAAATCAACTTGTGATGAACAACGTGCATGAACGGCGGGCAGTGAATAATGAGAAAAGGTAAACGATATGATAACTAAAAATCAGCGGGAAAGAAAGACTGTATGAAGGAATCAAATGACACAATGGCTAACTTTAACGCAAATGTCACGCAAGTGTAAAGTCACGCATTTACACACGCAATTAGCTGTGCCACGGTTGCCTCCTGGTGTTCTGTAGGTGACGTGCCCATACTTTACGGTCGTCAGTACCCATTCTCTGGTCGACAAGGGCCAACGTGTGATTGTCATCCAGTTGTCCAACCGCTTTAAGTGTGGTAAAACTTCTTTGCACAAGGTGCACCAAATCATAAAACCTAGCATCTTCTCCATCGCGAAGAGGTCGGAACTTTGTGATATCCTGAGTTATGGTGTCTGCTACGTATCTAGGGTCGCCGTAGACTGAATCTAGATAGCTCCATGCTGCATTGTAGTCCGCACCGATACCCTGTATAAAGTGCAGTGGTCGCCCTTGCAGACTTCTACGAAGGAAAGAAATCAAATCTCTCTTGCTGTATCTGCTATCCACCCCATGTTTAAAGTCGAACCGGAATATTGCATAGTCCCTGACGTCCCCTACGAAGCGAGGCATCTTTGGCTTTTCCATTTTAAAACCACATGGAACATTTACACTGCCTTTGGGTTTGGTGCCATTGTTACAACCACCTCCATTTCCTTCGGCATTTTCTTCAGGTGTCAGGTGTTTGATTCCTGACTCAGCTTCTGTTCTGTTTGCAGCTGACATTCCTTTACCTTGTACAGCTGATTTCCATCTCAATTACACTCTCTGAATCCTTTGCTCTGCTTTCCAGCTCCGAAGTTCCGTTCTCCAATACAGAATTTTCACTTTTCACGTCCAATGTTCCATTGTCGAATGCTCATGCTCCATTGTCCAATCCTGCCATTTCTCCTTTCAAAGCAGATTTCATTTTCAAGTAATCCTTTGCACTGATTTCCATCTGAAGATAGAATTTGAAGATAGAAGTCCTTGCACTCTTCCAACCATTTCTCCTCCTCTTCGAATGCTCCATTGTCAATTGCATGTATTCCTCTTACTTTACCACCAAGTTTTCGAACGCTGTTTTCATACCTTGAAAGGCTTCCATAATTTCGTCTATGGGTCTGCTTTCTTTCAGCTTTTTGCACAGGGTGTTTCCATGACGGGTTAGTGCTGCCTTCGCTGTCCTCTGCTTCCTTTTCATCTCATCTATTGCCTCTTCTGCCATCATAAGTTTTCACCCTCAGGACTCCGGTTAGGAAAAGAAATCGAAGGAAAGTGGTCGGTCAGATGAAAACCGCCAAAGAATCAAATTATGAGTAACTCTGAAGAATCCCAAATTGTATAAATTTTACAAGAAATTATTCGATCTGAAACAGATAGAGAGAAAAACATTCTTCAACAATAGGACAAACCGAAAATAAGGGGCCTAAGTACATCTTATTAACCTAAAACTATGAACAGATTTGACTAAGAAAACCCTTACAGAAATCAAAGGAACAATTGACCAAAACAAAACCTAAGAAAACAGAAATTGTAACTTTAAACAACTGACTTACTTTGTGACGGGATTCAAGAGCTAAAATAAACGGCAATAGTGAACAATGGCTCCCATATTCGGCTGTCGGCCAACCGTCGGCCAACAGGTTACCCACACATTACCAACAGTCGGCCAACACTGTCAAGTAGACCACAAATTGACTGAAAATAGAGTAAAAATAAATAGAGGCAAAAACTTTTCCAGTTGAAAAAAGTAAATAGAAATCTGTCAGTCATACCAGATCGTGCCTTTTATACCTATCTCCTTGATCCTCTTAAACTCATCCTCTCAACTCTTTTTATGTAGTTTAGAAGCAATAAACGAGTAAATGTTTACGATCATTTTAGTTTGCCCAACCAACACGTTACCGACAGGTTGCCAATAGGTCACCGACTCTTGGCCGACAATCTGCCAACACTTTGGCCTCAAACATAATGTAAACTGTTGACAGCCGGCTGTCTGTATGCTGATTGTTGGCCAACTGTCGGCGAACTGTTGGCCAACAGTCTGCTGACAGTCGCCCGACAGTTGGCCAACACTCTGCCGACAGTATATTTTGAGAACTATTCTTAACTATTATCACGAAACAGTAGTAACAGTGAAGTTGAAGTTACTTAACAGATAAATTCTTATCAGTATTTTTATTAGTGATTGAGTCAAGCTGCTCCTCAAGCATGTTAAGGCATTGCTAAAGCCTAATTTGCATAAAGTCTGAAAACGACGTCAACTCACTTTTGGCTGTGTCGATAAGACGGATCATGTGACCTGTTATGAATGTTTCACTGTATCAAAGTCCATGTTGTGGCTGGAATGGTGGACATGGCTTGCAACTTTGGAGTTTTGATCGAAAACTGCCACTGCCTTTTTGTGCTCCGCAATTCTGGTCTTTAATGGTCTTTCTGCCGATGCCATATAACTGATATAAATTGAAATGCTATGGCAGTTTTCTTATTGTCCCCAATATGGTTGTGGCCGGAATGGTTGACAGTGAATAAACAATTATTGGTTGAGGTTTTTGTGATATCCAGAATAATCAAGGTCGAGGTAAGGGTTATCAGCCAAAGCCGAAGGCTGAGGCTGATAACCCTTACCGAGACCCTGACCGTGACCTTGAGTGTCCTTAACATGATAACTGTATAATCTGCAGTTATGATGTCACGGACGCTGATTTCGAAAATTCACTGTATGCTTTCGGCCAATCAGAAAAGAGTTCATAGCTCAGTTGGTAGAGCATCGCACCAGTATCACGGAGGTCAGGGGTTCGAATCCTGTTGTAGCTTCTTTCCATTTGCTTAAATTGGAAAATTTACTGCAATGATCACTCTTCACTTTCATCGACAACCACAGTACAAATATGAATTACCATAAAGACTCGTGTATAAGCATGGTTTCGGAAAAAAAATAAAAACTCCAAAAAGCACTCGACATTAAAGAAAGTTCATTTGTTCCCAGAAGATGTTAACAATAAACTCGATGAAATCTGTGTATTTCCAATGCAGCACAGCAATTCAAGTGGATGTTTACAGAAAACCTACACACACCGACCGTTATCTCGATGTCCTTTCATGTCACCCTTTTTGCCACAAGAGATCAGTAGTCAACACTTCGCTGAAAAAAGCCAAGAACATTCCGTCTACGAATAAAGGAAGACGAGAAGAAACGAAATGAGTCAAAGTGGTACTGCGAGACAACAATTACCCTTTAACAACTTGTCGCTAACATAATAGTAATAAATGTGACCTTCCATAGGAAAACACGTCTTATTGAACATTTCAATTTGGGCCAAACGGCGTTTCAAACGCCCTGAAACAGCGTTTGCAAGGCGTTTGCAAAGGGTTTGGAAAAAGTTTGAAACGCTTTTAAAAGGGTTTGCAAAGCGTTTGAAAGCGTTTGGATGGAGTTTGTCAAACGTTTGAAAGCGTTTTAAAGGAGTTTCTAAAGCGTTTGAAAGGAGTTTGTAAACCTTCTGAAAGGAGTTTGTAAAACGTTTGAAAAGAGTTTGCCTAGGGTTTGCAGAGCGTTTGCATGGTCAGCATGCGAAGGGTTTGCAAAGAGTTTGAAATCGTTTGCTAAGGGTTTGTATGCTAACAAAAGCCATCTTACATGTAGTTATAATTTTCATAAAAACTCTTCAGAGCGTTTTTATTCGGCTTCGGTGGTTTTGACAATCGGTCGTTTGCTTCTAATAGTGATCCCGTACAAAACTTCTGAGCGAGACACGGGCGAGATTTTGGAGCAACTTCAGAATGCCCCGCAACTCACGCCCTCCTTAATTCTACTGCTACCGTGGTCCGCGGTCCGCAGTCGGCTAGCAAGGTTATATGATGTACTAAGTGTTAAACTCCAGTGCTACCGCGGTCCGCAGTCCCGTAGTCGATGTATTAAACTAAGTGTTAAACTAAAGTGCTACCGCGGCTCGCAGTCCCGTAGTCGATAAATAAATATTTAACTATGAGTTGAACTTAAGTGCTACAGCCGAGATTCTGGCCCTTTAAAAATGTCTCGCTGGTGACAGAACGTGGCGGTAATCAGGCAGACAGGAGCGATAAAAATTGAACATATTCATACGACAATCGAACAACTTGCATTCCGTTTGTGACATTCTGAAAGCTCATCCGCAGTCACGCTGTTGCTCCTTGGCAGGTCGCTTCGAAAGCTTCATTTCTCGAAAATTTTATTTAGCACTTCGATTTTAAATGGGTCTTCGGTTTAATACCATGAGAAGAAGCATCAACCTTTTAGTTAATCTGGTGTTCGATTTGGAAGCCGGGCGATTCAAATTTCTGGGTGAAAATCTGCTTGGAATGGTCGAAAATGAGCTTTCCATCCTTGACTCCATGTTATAACGTGTAGTAACAATCAAAGCAAAACCCACCAAATCTCTCAAATTCGCCAATTTGAGCCGCAAATGTTTTGTAACGAGCGAACAATTTAAGTGGAATGCATTATTTCAAATTCTTCGGAAGCTTGAGAAAAAGTTTAGACAAAACGTACGCAGAATTACGCAGCATGCACATGATTTGTGTTGTTAATGTCGCATGTAACAATAAACAATTGCACCCAACAAATAACGGATCGTTTCGGTAAATTATCTGTTCAGAAGGCCTTTTCCCCATGCAGTGCTCTCGTGCATTCGCCAGCATGCGGATAGTGAACGGAAACAAGGAGATTTTTTTTTTTCCGCGACATTTTCAAAGCGGGTTTTCGAAGAGCATTTGAACCATTTCTAAGGAATTTCCAAAGCGTTTCCACATTCTAAAGGGTTTCAAAGTTCCGGGAATTGCTTCAAATATTCTGAGAAACAAATCGGCTTTAGTCACGGGAATTTGTACAACCTTCACTTGCTTTCAAACTCTTCGCCCGCGAAAACATGGCTTTCTGGAAACAGGATTGTGCTTAGTAACTGTGTCTCGTGCCAATGGACACGACTGTGACATATTTAAGGTATTGAAAACTAATCATAGCTAAGCGCGTTTTATTCCTTGCGGACTGATTCCGCCGGCTTTCATGAGAAACGTTTGCAAAGGGTTTGCGAAGCATTTGCAAAGTGTTTGCGAAACGTTTGCAAAGGGTTTGTTAAGCGTTTGAAAGGGTTTGAGAAGCGTTCGCAAAGGGTTTGAGAAGCGTTTGACACGCTTTGCAAACCGTTTGATAAGCGTTTGCGAAGGGTTTGAAAAGTGTTTGAAATGCTTTCCAAGCGTTTGTAAGGAGTTTGCGAAGGGTTTGCAAAGCGTTTGTAAAGGGTTTGCGAAGCGTTTGAAACGCTGTGAAACCCTGTTTGTGAGGCGTTTCAAATGCCCCAAAAACGCTGTTTTCGATAAGACGTGTTTTCCTATGGAAGGTCACAAATACACAACACAATCTTTGGCAGTAAATGGGACTAAAGACATTGGGTGCTCCCTAGCATAAATGGAGGGTGCCAGCAACACACCCTGCAAATGGAGGCAATAAGGGTGGCAGCGACACACCCTAATGATAATGAGTAACGCAACAAGGGTGGCAGCGACACACCCTAGCAATAACAAGTA
>JAEMPF020007313.1:0-49408 GCA_022496165.2 Catalaphyllia jardinei | reverse complement strand
TTTGACATGCACAAGAAGATTGGCATAATTAGTTGTGAAAGGTTTTGGTTCGAAATGCCATCACAGGTTCATTCCGTTCATTCCGTTCATTCCGTTATGATAAAGGAATATATCCTCAAACTGCACCCCCTCTTTTGAGATCCAATCTCAACCCCCCTCCTCCCCCGCTATTTCTGGCGTGTTAAATGCTTAATCCTTCTTATAAGAAACTTAAAGTGCATTTTGCTCAACGCCAGCAGGCTGTGCCTGGGCAATGTGTTTTGTATATGCGCGCGCATGGCTTGACCTCGTGTTGTGTTTGGGACGGCCATCTTTAGTCTGGGCCGTACAGTTTACTTCGTTGTGGCATTCTCGTCTCTTTAACACTGGCGTGGTGGCAGCGTGGACTAATCTACGCACTCGAGAACCAGATAGCCCGAGAGTTCGAGACAGATCTCGCTAATCCAAGCATCAACGAGTCAATCTATTCCGTAGTTGAGTGAACTCGGAGCAGCACACCATCTCATCAAAAGGAAAGTACCACTTCACTGTTCCTTATTGTTAGGTATGAATTCAAACAGAACTCCAAAGCAATTGTCTCTCACGAAGAACGAAACCATTACAACATTCAAAGCCTGGAGGCAGAATCTCCAGTATTCCCTCCCCCTGGAAGTGAATTTCGCCCCCTTTTTAGCAGACAATTTTCCGTGGCTGCAAAAGTCTTTCACTACCCCCAGAGAGGACTTACGTCCGATGGAGAAGACATCCCAACCTCTCGTCGACGTACCGCTAATCAGAAGAACGTGCACCTGTAGCTCATGTTGGGTCAAATAGCAAATTTTTGCCCTGTCATTTCATGTAATACCATCGTGAAAACTTCCACATCCGTCAAGTCCATTTGGCAAGCAGTAAGGGCTCACTATGGCTTCCAGTCTACTGGTGCCCATTTTTTCGATTTTGCTAGCATTAAGCTTGATGTCGATGAACGCCCAGAAGATCTATTCCAGCGTATGCAAGTTTAGTAATCCAGTGTCTTTCATGGAAGATAATCTCCTTATATTTAATAGCAGCATTACCCATCACGGTGACGTTATTACAGCTGATGAGGAGCTGAGCCCCACGCTCGAAAATTTAGTGGTTTTAACATGATTAAGGCTCATCCACCCCGATATCCCTGGCCTCGTAAAGCAGCATTATGGCACAGAGTTAAGGTCAAGGACTCTGGCCTCCTTGAAACCTGACATTTCACAGGCTTTAGACTCTCTCCTCGAAGAGATTCGCTCTACCGCCGCAAGGTTCAGACAGTTTCCTCCTCACCCTTCTTACAAATCGCCTCGACAGCCACGGGCTCCCAACAAGCGACCAAAGTCTTGTCCTCTACGTAAACAGGCAGGACGCAATGACCAGCACTTCCTAAGCGCTTGCTCGTACTTACCTCCGGAGGACCGTACATATCTTTCTCGTTCTGGTCTAACTTCTGCCATTGGCGATGAGGAGCCTGACTACGCCGAGTATATACCCTCCCCTTTCCTCGACGAAGACGACCACACTCCGTGCGCTTCTTCTCCGTGCGATTGTTTTACGTCGCGTCAGTACTAAACAGCCCCCCCCCCTCTTCAAGGCTTTCTATGAAAATCATCTGCTACGACTCACCCTTGACACAGGCACAGAGACTAGTATGATTAAATCATCCGTGGCCCGTTCTATCGGTGCTCCCATTAATCAGTCTTCCCATCAGGCCTTGCAGGCCGACGGCGTGACTCCGTTAGCCGTAGCCGGAGAAACTCACCTCATCTTATCCCGTGCAGATACACAACTCGCTCTAGACGCCCTCGTTGTTGACGACCTAGACGTGGACATTCTAGCAGGCACACCCTTCCTGATTGCCAATGGCATTACCGTCCGTCCCGCAAAGTGCCAAGTACGTATTCAAGACTATGAAATCATACATTACGAGTCTACAGATGATACAACCACTGGTTTCGATGCCGTGCAGCGTGCACAAACTTTTACCCTGCGCGCTCCTTCTTCCGCGACTCTTGTGTGGCCTGGAGAGTACTTAGAGCTGGACATCCCTCTGACCTGGGAGGTGATCGTATATTGACACTTCAACCACGTATAGACACCTCTATCTCAAAGCATACGAAACCTGCCCACATCTGGCGTGAACCCCAAATCTTGGAAGCTGTCGGATCCAAAATCCGGTTGGTCAACACTTCCAACGAGCCAAAAGCCATCGGTCGCCATGAGCACATCAGCCAGATCCTACCCACCATAGGTGCACCGTCACCTACCCCAAGCCAGACACCCACAGATCAACCGCCTCCTGTGCGGCTCAAGTGTTCACCACCCTTTTCGTCTAATGTGTCCGTAGATCCCGACAACTTACTACCAGATCAGGCCCGCCTTAAATTTCAGCAGCTGCTGCAAGAGTACGATCGCGTCTTTGATCCCAAGATAACCGGTTATAATGGTGCGGCTGGTCCCATTGAAGCTACTGTAAACATTGGCCCAGTACAGCCCCCTCAGCGCAAAGGGCGCATCCCGCAGTACTCGCGCAACTACTTCTATCAGATCCCTCTCTCTCAGTCTTCTCTAAAGTACTGTGGCGTAGCAACACCCTTTCGAGGAATTCGTGTTTACACCAGATCAGCAATTGGTATGACTGGCTCAGAAACCGCTCTAGAGGAAATGATGTGCCGCGTTCTTGGTGACCTTATCCAAGAAGGCTGCGTGACTAAACTTGCACACCACCTCTGCTGTGGTGGCGACTCGCCTGAAGCCCTCCTATCCAACTGGAAACGTGTACTTGACTCACTTGACTGATGCAACCTTCGTTTGTCTCCTACCAAAACTATCATTTGCCCGAAATCCACCACCATCCTCGGCTGGACCTGGTCCCAAGGCACCCTGTCAGCTAGTCCCCACCGTATCGCAGTCTTGTCTTCATGCCCTCCCCCCACCCCCAAAGTGTGAAAGGCCTCCGTTCCTTTATTGGCGCTTATAAGGTCCTCGGTCGCGTGCTTCCAAACTACACCTCAGACTTAGTGGATCCCCTCAAGTGCGCTCTCGCCGACCTCCAGTCGAATGAAAAACTACTGAGGGACGAGAATCTTACCTTTAAGTTCAAGTCTGCACAGGAGCACCTATCTAGGCACAAATCCATAGTTCTTCCATGCCCCTCAGATATCCTCTGGATAGTCACCGATGGATCTGCTACCAAGAGAGGCCTCTGTGCTACATTGTATGTCTTACGTGCCGGTCGTCTTCACTTAGCAGGCTCTACAGTGGCAAGCTGCGCAAACACCAAGCCACCTGACCTCCCTGTGAGGTTGAAGCACTATCAATTTCTGCTGCTGTCAAATACTTCTCTCCATTCATCATCTAGCCTGTTCCAAGCTCCCGGAAGTTGGTAGGGAAAAAAAAGGGAGAGCGAGGGAAAAAATGAGGGAGGACCAAGGCGAGGAAGGAAGGGAGAGAGCCTGTAAGAATTTCTTTAACGACCCTCTTCCGCCTACCAGTTGTTTAATGAAGTGTCGAAAAGTAAAAATGTCAACTTGTCAATTAGTTGGAAACGTTCTCCTATTTCTCGCGCGAGGAAATAGCGCAATTTGCGAGTGGCAACATGATCTGACTGCGTGTTTGCGATCGCTCTTTTTCGCTCGCTGGCTTTCATGGCATGTCTTCTTCAAATACAGAATTCCACCCTTCAAGACACTGCAGATTTTGTAAAACAGACGTCACATGTAGTAGAACGAAGGTCCCTCGAGTTTTTTTGTGTGGTGAAAAAACAAACAATTAGTGAACTTTACGGACAGTGAAAGTTTAATTTTGTCCGATGTAGTCGCTTCGCTTGGCCATAAGCTCGTGAGGAACGTTAACGAACTGCTATCAAGCGTGAGTTGCCTTACTCGTGCAAGAACCCTTACGAATTAACGGAACTTTTGATAAACTTGTGTCGAAATCGAACGAGGGCATTTCTGTTCCTTCGGCCTGATGATAAATAAAATAGACAGCCCAAACACGACTCCTACGGTTCGTGGCATTTGTACATTTACCGTTTATTTTTCGGTCTTTTTGTCGGCCTTTTTTGTCACTTCACTCTTGTTTATAAGGGGCATTTAGATCGTTCTCCGGAAGCCGAGCTAATGGAATATAAAACACGCAACACAGTCAATTAACAGACTTGCGCATGATTCAAATCTTGTGGTACTAGAACTATAAAAGGAGAAAGAAACCTACACATCGAGCTCCAGAAACATAAGCTCGATCAGATAGCGGCAAGAAACAAGAATTTCCCTAGACATGCGTATAGCTTCCTCGAAGTAAAGCTACGGCGTCTCCGAAGAAAAACGGACGAGAGCAAATATGATACCCGTGACAAGAATCTAACAACTGTACTTGCAAACAGTTCTAATCATCGCAGGCTAAGCCGGGCCCGACGTCACAATTTAGAACGCAAGTTAGCAACACATTCACAGTAAACCTCATATTTTGTCCCTTGAAAATACTTGGGGACTTAAAAACATATCATGCAACGGAAATGAGACAAATTATAGAGGTGCCAAACTCAACGAGGCGACATGCAGGTAACAGCGAAAATCATGCAGACCTATGACCCCTAAAAAGTTGCCTTAGCACGATCTAAGGGCTCTAGATTTCTCCTTATAACACAATACGAAATGTCCTTTAAAAACAAGAGTGAAACGACAAAAAGGCCGAAGGACCGAAAAATAAACGGCAAATGTACAATTACCACGAACCTTAGGAGTCGTGTTTGGCCTGTCTATTTTATTTACCTTCCTCGACCGTCCAAATGCAGCTGTCTGCCGACCAAGTTTACCATCTCGCAATTCCACTTCTCCAGGAGCTTGATAGCCAGGTCTTTGGACTACCGAAAACAATTTTACACTTCCCCTCTCTCGCCGCTTTCTCAGCTTCGCTGAGTCCAATTGCTGCCGCAGAGAATCCAAGCCGTTTTAGCTGCCCTTCTCGGTCCCGCATCACTGAGATCAAGGGAGAGACAAAAACGATCGAACACATTTCTGACTTCATAGCAGCCTTAACAAGTCGTGGGAAGAGCTCAAAAATTAAACTTTTTCCAAAATCGGCTTGAAGAATAGCAAAAACGCCTTTCCCAAGAGCTAGATTGCGTTCAGGCAATTGATAAACTGTGCCGGGGAAAGTTCTCGGCGAATCCCCAAGTTACTTCCTTTCTAGCGACTGTCAGCGGTTACCAAGTCAGCCTACAACACCTGGCTGGTAAAGCAAACCTACCGTCTGGCTTTACTAGCTGCAACGCCCCCGACTGCAACGAGCCCAATTGCCCCCTTGTCCATGTCATAGAAGACTCCATTGTGCGGGGCGTCTCGATCCAGGACATCCTCGACAATAAGTCCAGTCTCCCGTTCTTCACAAGGTCAGCCTGGTTACAGATCCAAAGTGATTGTCCAGACCTCCGGAGAGTTCACGCCCATCTTAAACAAGGCACTCGTCCTTCAAAGAAACTTACCAATGTTCGTGATGTCAAGTGTTATCTTAACTGTACTCCCATTGCCAAAGACAGAGTTCTTGTGGTTAAACGCAGTCAACCCTTTGTTCCAGTTATTGAAGCCATCGCCGTGCCCCGGTCCGTGCTAGATGGTTTATTAACTGCCCTTCACATTAAGCTTTACCATCCTTCCCGCCGTCAGTTTCAAATGGTGCTTCAACGTCAGTTCTTTCCTTTCGACATGAACGATGCCATTTCCCGTGTGACATCCGCCTGCCACACATGTGCTTCCCTTCTGTCGTTTCCCCCCTCTTTGGTCTCCCAATCGTCGGATAACCCCCCTGAAGTCGTAGAAGTCTCATTTGCCGCTGATGTCATCAAGCGTCAATCGATCCTAGTTCTCCGAGAATGCACCACATCCTTCACTTCTTCTTGTTTAATACCAGACGAGAGACATGACAGTCTCCGCGACGCCCTCACACGGCTAATCATTGGGCTACACCTTCTTGATGGTCCTAGAGCGATTGTACGCGTAGATCCTGCTCCTGGCTTCGCGTCCATGAGTAGCAATATCTCACTCAAGCATGCTAAACGTCACAATCGAGGTTGGTCGTGTTAAGAATAAGAACAAAAATCCCGTCGCCGAGAAGGTTTTACGTGAGCTTCAAGAAGAGCTCATTCGTCAAGAGCCAGGAGGACGTACCGTTAGTGAAGTTGGCCTCGCTATTGCCACTGCACGTCTTAACTCCCGTCTTCGGTTTTCTGGTTTATCGTCTCGCGAATTGTGCACTCAGCGGAACCGGTTCACCCACGAACAGTTGCCAGTCTCCGATTCTCAATTTATCCTTGCCAAACATGACCTGCGTTCCTCGAATCATTCCTTCACCGGGAAGTCCAATAACCTCCGTGGACTTGTTCCAAATTCACCACCACTCCAAGTTGGAGACCTTGTCTACCTCGTCTCAGACAAGGACAAGTCACGTGCTCGTGATCGCTGTATGGTCATCTCCATCGACCCTCCCTGGTGTTTCGTGAAGAAATTTAGTGGTTCACAACTTAGAGCCTCTTCCTACAAAGTCAGATTGTCTGAGTGCTTCCCTGTGCCTCCCTCCGTTGTAGTATCAAACCCCCCAGGCCCTCCAGTTTACAAAGACAAGGACGAGGAGCCTTTACCTGTAGCTCCCTCTGCCACCAATACAGCCACCGTTATCCCTACCTGCACCGCCAGAGCTTACCACCATGCCTTCTGACGATGAGCAATCCTCTTCCTTGGCAAGTGCTGATCCAACGCTTGACGTTCCGTTCCATACCCCGTCTCCCACCGTCGTCCCTGAGGAGCCGTGTGCCAATGTTGTTGCTACTGACCAGTCATTGAGTTCCTCTCCATGCCCATCTCCGGAACCTCCTGGTCCAAGACCTCAGAGACAGCGCAGACCTCCTTCCTACTCACATGATTATGCAAGATTTTAGCCTGCCCGTTGCTCCTCCAGCTCTGCGGTTTAGTACTAGGCTCATGCTTTCATGACATATTTCCAGAGACAGTGACACTCAATCCGTTTTCATCTATGTTCATTTTATTTCATGATTCATATTTCCATAACTCGTGTAATCCCAGCCCGTTGATTCATAAACGCTAGCTAGTTCGTGTTTCCCGTTAGAGGGAAGAAGAGGTTGCGCCAGCAGGCTGTGCCTACGGCAATGTGTTTTGTATATACGGGCGCATGGCTTTACTTCGTGTTGTGTTACGGACGGCCATCTTTAGTCTAGGCCGCATTAAAGCTACTACAGTTTACTTCGTTGTGGCATCCTGGTCTCTTTAATACTGGCTCAAATGTCTATTTCTTTACCGACTCACTTCACGCCAACTTTTTCACTTTGCAAGGTATTTTCCTGAGGTTATTTTCAAAACAGGCATGTAAAGAGCAGTGGAAACAAGAGTATACTGCCAAAACTTAGGTTCACACCACAGAACAAAACAGAAACTTACACGATATGCTTGTTTGCCAGTCAAATCTTCTTTTTGTAAAAGAGCAGGAATTGTTGGCGTCAATACTATAAAACACTACCTCAAAAGGCTGTTTGCCAACCATTTTGAGTAAAACCTTCAAAATTAATTTTCTGTTCATGAGTACAATAGTATACAATTGATTTTTTTTTACCAAAGTTAAACAAAATTTTTGGTCCATACATCGGGTACCATTCCACCGTAAGAGACAAAGAGTTCTCAGTTTTTTTCAAACTTTAAAACAGTTCCATACGCCTGGTTAAAACAGTCTCCTTTTAGGCATGATTACTCATCACTTAAATTTTTATAATGTAGACAAACATAATGGTAGTTCTTGTTGTTTTATGTTTAAAGTGGTATGGCTACTCTGTGAATTCGAGATAAAATAATATCATTTATGCGTGTACGTAAAAGCTGTCATAATAACATGATTGCCGCTGTTAACGATTCCTCAGAACTAGAAGTTGCCGATGAACTTTTTTAAATTTTTCTTGAATGCTCTCTACCAAGCACTGTTTCGAAAGAAAAAAAACAATAAAAATGATAGGTCACCATTCAATTCTTGCTTAAGGGATGTGACGGGCAAATCGTACCCCATTTATGCCTCTACTCGTGCTAAAGCTTATCACGCGCATCGGTCCAAGTTGCATTTTTCCGTCGCTCGAAACATAGTTTATCAAAGTAATACTTAGGAAAAAACTTGACAGGCAGAAGGTGTCGAGCATATAGAACAATATCATTTAAAATTTGTGGAAAAATATCACACCATTTAAAACGACATGGACGTAAAGCGTTCGTAGAGTCGTTGTTTTCTTTGTCATAATTTGCATCTTAGCCTGCTGGGCCGGGTTGTTCAAAGCCCGATTAAGCTAACCCAGGGTTAACGGGAATTTTGATTTCAGTTTTCTCACTTTTTGGTTAGGTGCTCTGTTTATATTGTTTGCCCTTCAGTTTTGAGCTGTAGTAATCTCAAACTATACCAAACGTTAGAGGTAAAAAACATTTGTAAACAAGAAAAAACAATTCTTCAGATAACGTTTAACCCTGGGTTAACGTTAACCGGCTTTCGAACAACCCGGACCAGAACAGTAAATAATTATTTTTTTGCATATTTTAGGCGAACAGAGGCTTAAACGAGGCGAGCGCGAAGGGCAAGTTGCGCGCGAGGGGAAGAGCACGGAAAGAATTAACGACTGTACGCATACATTAAGTCGTTCCGCCCACAGACAAGGTCTAAACGGACCAGCCGATCACAGCGTTAAAAAACAGTGGTAATCAGGCGCGTTGTGGGCCAAATCTAAAAGCTTTCAAGGTGTTTTTTTCATCTCTGAAACAGAGAAATTACTTCTTTGGGACTTACAATGGAGGAGAAAAACACAAATCAATGATTAAGTGGCCTCAGAATTAAATATTAAGCAGTACGTGTCCTCAAACCTTTCTAATGAAGAAATTTTCTTTCCTTGAACAGCCGCAAAATTATGACGATCGGTGAGCTTTGAATCTAGTTTTGATAACAGATTGCGAATTTAAAGCAGCTTCCTGTACTTAAAAAAACCAAAAGGGTAATGTACAGTGTTACTTCAAAGTTGAATTCTTTCACACATGCTTTTTTTACTCAAGAGAACTTTACAAACCCCTCTCCCAGTTCGCAGTTTTTTGCTTTTACGAGGTCGCCCAATCTCCGCATGAAAACAACATGTCGGGAGCTAATACCAGAAGTGTTTTAGCATGATTTCACGAGATCAATTGGGAGAAAGGGAAAATTTTGTAGGAACTTTTTACGTCAAAAAAACTTGCGTGTGAAAGGACAAATTGGGCCTAGTTGTAGAAAAAGCTTTCGACCTCACTTTGTGGTTTTTTGGTTTCGTGAAAACAACGAAATTTAGAGATTTGAGCGAATATTCGAAGTGCGTATAAAATATTTGGCAAAGAGTTGCATCCCTTGTCAAATTTATATACAAACCACAAAAAAAAAATTGCTGTGCACGGAAAAAATTACTCGAATATGATTGGCAAAGAGCAGTGCAATTCAAATGTAACACCAGTGCAAAAAGTGTAACACCGGTGCAAATTACACAACGTAATTCTGGATTATGATTGTCAAAAAGAAAATGAGAAATTTTGTATGCCAGTGATATCATATAAAGCAATGACAAAAATTTTGTACGGAAACTCTGAAAAACGGTTTCTCGAATGCAAAAAAATGGCTTAAAGGGAAATCTTCCGGTACTTTTTCCGCGCCAATGTTGTCATGTTCGTATTATTAATAAGCAATCATACGGTTTTTCTCGTTCAATTTGAAATTAATTTGCATTTGTAAGTTTTTGAAAAAGCTGAAATTGCACTCGCCGAAGCGGCTCGTGCAATTTCAGCTTTTTGAAAAACTCACTCGTACAAATTAATTCCAAATTGAACTCGTAACTGCATGATTACCTATACAAATTGCACTCCACCCAGTTCAATTACCATTACAAATTGAACAGTATTTTTGCACGCTGAATTTCTGAATAATTTACGGCAAAATCGGCAGTTGGTCTGTTTGTTTAGTTAATCCGCTTTGTTAAAATTTATTAGTTTTTCTTGTTTAGCTACTACATAACCCCTGAGAAAAGAACTAAGTAAGCGCTAATTTAACACAGTTTAAATGCGATTTATCTCAAAACAATTTGCTTGTGTTTGCCGGCGTTTTGATTTCCAACTTTCATCTTTCATTCACTGCACTGTATTATTTTGTCAGCCTTGTTACGCAGTGCGCGGCGAAGAAACTATCAGATTTCTTGTTTTTAAGTTAGTTTTTACTTGTGCCTTTCGGTCTCATTTTCCGATGTTTTCTCAAATGTTATTTCTCAAAGTTAAAGAATGGAACGTCTGTTTTATTCGGTTTCGTTTTGTCCTCCGAAGTAAATAACTAACCCATTTTAATTTTGCCCTTTTAATTTTCTTGGCTTTGTCGCAGGGAATAAGGGATGAGTCGTAGGTGAGGAAGGCCAACATAAAGGAAGAGCTACAGGGGGCAGAGGAGTCCTATTTGACTGCATTTCTAGTTAAATTCACCGTAAAATTGTAGCGCCAATCGATTTGTTGTTGATTCAAATTACTGTACGTGATCAAACCATAAAGATGCGATCGTGTTACATCTCCAAAAAACATTCCAGGATCACGTGATGTAAAGCAACCAACGTTCATATTTGAACCGCGTTCATATTTGAACGCCGGAACAGCTTGAACAATGGTGTATGCGTACAGGCGCTATTTTTGTGCGCTTCTTCCCTCACGCGCGACTCGCGTTTCGTGTTCGTCTGGCATTATTCTCTGTTCATCTAAAGTACCCACAAAATTAAGCCTGTTTTGCAGGCTATTTGCATCTTGACCTTGATGAGCTGTAGACTCGAGCCCGCGATATGGTCACGTAATACTGGTCAGCAGATACCTTGTTTTAACAGGTGTCAATTGATTATAACAGGGGTGTCCAATATCAAAGAAGTACAAAGTAAACCAAGGTTGCATGTCTCTGTCAAGCTTTTATTTGGAGTATGACTTTGCGCGACTCGTCGTCTTGCGTACGCGCCCACGAGCAATACCGCTAACCATGATCACCATGAGAAAATCAATTCATGGATTTCCATTTTTTTTCTATATGAGTATGGGGCTCCGCTTTGCGGCCCTTCGGGTCACCGGAGCTCCGCTACTAAACTCGGATATTCTCAACCTTTAGCAATGTAATATTGTGTTATGTGGTGCGTTTACACCAATCGTGTGCAAGCAAAAATATTGGACGGACTAAAATAAGAAATATTTTTGTAAATTCCAACCCTTGCAGACTCTTAAAAATATTATTTTTCTTTTTTTTTGGTTTTGGTTTGTGGAAGTGGGACTGGGAGTCATGACATCATGACGTTATGTGACGACTAAACGGTATCACATTTAAAAATGCACACCATCTGATTTTATTTGTTTTTTGCAAATACCCTTTGTAACAATCATTACCTAAGATAATTTACAGAGTTACCAATTATTATTCTATAAGACGGAAAAATAGCAGCCATACATCAAAATGCCCACACAACATTCAATACAACAGGCAGATCTTGGGTACAAATAAGTAGTGAATTACTACTTAAAGTCTACTAGAGTTTTTTTCCAGCATTGCATCCCATCTTTTCCTTGAAGTTTGCCAGCCTCCCATTTTGTTCTGTTATATGTTTTTCGGTTTCTGAAATCAGGGTATCGCAATCTTGAATTTCAAAACTCTTTAAGAAATGTCATCGTGAGGATAATTGTCGTCTTTATTACATCTAAAATCTCAATAAAACAAAAATGTATGTGCCTTTAGAGCACCTTTAGAGGTGTCTCACGTCCAAGCGATGTAGCGCGTCCGGTGTAAAATGTAGATATCTAAACCCCATGACAAATTCAAGTTTATAGAGCTGGCTAGCTAAATGAAATTATACCAAGAATTTTGCAATAAAATGAGAACGTCTAAACGTGAGCGTCCTAATCAACTTTTAGGTCCGTTTAGAAAGCTACATGTATAACCCCTTTAGCCGGTCTAGGCGTGCTGCACAAGGTTGGTTGAGGTTAAGAGCGGTGAATCATCCAATCTATATTTCCATCCGTTGCAACAGCAATGCACAGTCCTTGAATAGGTCTAAAATGAGTTCCACCCGCCTTGCTTTTGATTCAACACGACCAAAACCTGGTTGTCTCAGTACTCGTCCCTAAAACAGGGGGAGGGTAGGTAGGAGGGGGAGGGTAGGTAGGAGGGGGAAGGTAGGTGGGAGGGGAAGGGTTGGTGGGAGAGGGGCTGTGCTTACTCGAATAGAAACGCTTATTATAGATTTTGGCCGATAGGAGAGGCACATATACGAAGGGGGTTGCTTGTTTGAGGAGTGGCCCTAATTCGAGGATTTACTTACAGTGGTTAAAGCAGCTCTGTAACAGTGTATGAGTTTTGATATGGGGGTTTAGGTACCTACAATTTAGACCGAAGGAGCTACATTGCTTGGACGTGAGACACCTTAAAAGATATACAGTAACCTTAATTTATGTTAAACTGTCTTTACAGAGATGGTTTGCATAGAAATGCCGAGTCGAGTGACCAAACAATTGACACACCCAAATGTTCCCCGATAGATTCAACTTCACTCCCAGGTCGCTCATCTTACCACCCCGTGGAGCCAGTGAGGAGATACCTGGCCGCGTGCCATTGTGACAGTTGAAAATATCAGGGAGGGGTCCTCTGTAATCAGGCAACTGGTTGCGTTGATCTTTGGCAAATTCGAAAGTATAGCCTTTAGGCTGAAATTTCGAATATTTGCGGGCGAGGCCTGGCGAGACAGCTGCCTATTCTTTACAATAGCGAGACAAAGCCATTCTCATCCTCAGAGCCTACGATCCTTCTGCCCTGTGGCAGGGATCGAGAGCCCCAGAAGGAACGTGGGCTCTAAGGACCAGAATGAGAAAAAGCCAAAAATTTGCCGAATGCAAGATCGGAGACACGCGCAGTCGATTGTTTTTTTTTTTTTGTATCCGGGCATTTCGGGGTGCTTGTGAATGCTCGTGGAAATATCGATCGATTTCGAGCAATGGTCCCGCTTAACTAAAAATCAGGGACATGATAAACGAGGTGAAATATGGATGTCTCTAATTACTTGTGGAAGTATTCACTCATGGCAGGAGCCATAATCAGAGACGGAGGCCGTAATTCTTGGGATCCGCGCGGGCCCATGATATGGGACAATTTTTCTAATTTTTCAGCAAATTGCGCCATCCTGACGTCCTATATCTGCGCTGATCCACGTACGTGTCGTGGGTTCTCGCGTGGATGTTGTCATGTTGCGCGATCCTGCAGATTTTTCACAGCGATGGCAGGAATAAGGCAGAGAAGAAGAACCAGGGCTCTTCTATGTACTTTTATGCTCTGATTTAATGGAAAAGGTGTATTTATCAGGGTCGAGAGTTTCTTTAATTTTGCGCTGTGAATAAATAAAATCCGCCTGCAGGCTAGTTATACACGTAAACTTTTGTGTTCTGCAGAGGAAAGATCTGTAAGAAAACTCTTTACTTCGGTATCAAGTTAATTTGTGAGTTTCCCCAGAAACGTTTTATCATAACCAAACAAAACAGGCTACTAACATCATGTGTGTTTCTTTGACATAGTGGAACTTTATACTGCGACATTATAATAGACAAGGAGTTTTGATAACTCAATCGACAAAATCGAAGTCTTTATTCGGGTTGATTAAAAGCGTCATCGTAACTTTTCTGATTATTTCTGTTGTAATCAGATATTTTCAGCTAAGCTTCTAATGTGCTCTCAAACATTAATCAACTTTAAACATGTCCAAAACCTAGAGATATTATGTTAGTTCCATTTACGTTTTCACACCAAAGTCAGTGCGAAGTCCACTGAAATTGTCATGTTTTACTGACTGTACAAAACACGCATCGACGGGTCCTCTTATTCATCAACAACATGATATTTACTGAATATTCACACAAACAAAACTTAGCAGACATAACTTCTACAGACATAAGCCTATTGTCACTTATTGGGCCTGAATGAAACGTCACTCGTTGCTTACAATTCAGACGAAACTCAAACTTGAAGTTATTTTTTCTTTAAAGACTTACTTTTTGGTCGCTTAGATCTCTGGCAAAGTCCTCACCAGCGTGTGGGTAGAGGAGGAAAACTTTGAAGTCCTGTAAAGCTGCTATATCCAAGCATATCCAAATAGTTTTTCTGTTATGGAAAAGCTGTTAATCTTCTTCATTTGTGGAATTAAGACTGGAGTAACATGAAGTTCTTGTAAAAGAAGCAGCGGAACTCAACTTGGTAGATGGATGGATGATCAGCGATATAAAGCGGGACATACCAGGAGCCATAATCAGGGACGGAGGCCGTAAGTCTTGGGATCCGCGCGGACTCATGATATGGGACAATTTCTATATTTTTAGAACAAATTTCGCCATCCTGACATTATATATCCGTGCTGATGCATGCACGTGTCTTGGGCTATCGTGTGGATGTTGTCACGTTGCGTGATGAAATGGTGAGATTCTCTTGCCGATTTTTCGCAGCGATAGCAAGGGAAAAGGCAGGGAAGAAGAACCAGGGCTCTTCTATGTACTTTTTTGCTCTGATTAAATGACAAAGGCGTGTTTTTCAGGGTCAAGCATTAATTTCGCGCTGTGAATGAATAAAATCCGGTTAGTGTAAAACGCAAACTGCAGACTGCAGACTGCATACTGCACACCGGGGGTAAAATGCAGACTGAGGGTAATCTGCAGACTGCAGACCACGGGTAAAATGCAGACTGAGGGTAAAATTATATCAAATAACGACTTGAGAGTGTTCGTACGCGTAGCCATAATTTTTTTTCCAAAATCCCGAAATCGCAAATCAAAAAGGCGTTTTCTAGCCAGCTGCTTTAGTCAGTCATTACATCATCAACCTTAAGTCTTTCAACTCCTCATTTTGTTGAACCAAGCTTCCCACACGGGCCCTAACTAATCGTAATCTATGTGTCTTGGCCATGCGTCTTACCTTTGGTTACATGTCGGCCATTTTGAATTTTCTTCACGCAATTAGGTCTGGGACCGACTAATTCTTACAACACACTTCCTTCGTCCTGTTTTTCAAACCAGCGAGTGTCTTCGTTGCTTCAAATGGGCTTGGAATTGTTCGGAACACAAGGCAAGCAAAAAACGACAGCACAACAACAAGGCAAGCTAAACTTGTAGGTATCGAGCCTAGTTTGTGAAAGACATTCAATCTTTGTACTCGACTTTAGTGTGTCAATAGGTTTGTGAATTGGTATTTGCTGAAAGGTGACAGTCCGCTGCCCAAACACGAGAAATTATGACATTTCGGCGCTCTCAAATAATCGTTAGTGTGACCATTTTTATAGAAGAGATACCAAAACTCGACGTGTACAAAATTCAACTTCATTTAATCAAGCAAAGCATCAGCTGGCAACAGTTTCCAGGGCTTCCCAGTTCTTATACGTTAACGGGTCATTACTACAACTATTTATCAGTTGCTGCTAAAAATAGCATGAAACAAATTACAATGATCACCATTTTAAGACACAACTTTTTTTTCCATTGAAGTTAAAAAATAATTTCTGGGAGTGTTTTCAGAGCCACATTCAATTTTCGATAACTTAAATTGACCCCAAATTTTCTTCCAGTAATGTTTTTACATTTGGCAAAAATTGCATCATATCATTCTCAACGATAATAAGAAGTTACTGAATAATACAACATGGTGGTCACCAAGCTAGGTTTTGACTTCTATAATCACTTCATGGTCTCGACAGGCTATATTGCTAGTATCATGGTAACCATTGATGTCAATAAAAGAACCACAATTTGTTTGCCAATAACTGGGAATTCGTTTGATAGAATTTTTGTAGCAGCAACTGATAACTATTTGCGTTACTGTCCTATCAAAGCGTAAATGCTGAATAGTTATAGGTAATGATACCAACCTCCTTAATATATTCGACACATAACAAACAACAAGAACCTGATACAATCCTCAATGATTTGAAAAATAACAGGATTCCAACTATAACAACAAGTACTGTAATCAGATCTGTTAATGACGGGCTCCAATAACGATACCTATGAAACTGATAATACTGAACATTATATAATCTATAGGGGAAAAAATTTCACAACCTCGTTCCCAGGGCCTCTCGTCTTACGAACATTTCATTGACTTATATATTGTAACCTCGTTACGAAGGAGTAAACTATTGATTGATCCTGGATAGTTAAAACCAGAAACAACATTCATAATCTAGTTACGAACAGGAACAAAACTTTTAAAGTGGGACTATTGTTATTGGGGTCTCCCAGATAAAGTTAACTAAGCAGAAAGGAAACAATAGATTCCAACATTTTACTTCAGCCAATAAATTGTAGAGAACAAAACAATGAAATTTCAATTTTTTCCCTTGATGTGAAACTGAACAGTGCATTTAGTCTTGGTTGTTGGTTAACTTTGTCACGGTGACCCTGGTAACAGTAGATACACTGCAAACGTAACAAATTGATTTCATTATGTACCAAACAAAACCTGTAAAACTGTTAAGACTGAATTTGAAATTAAATTAAGTACAATTAATTGGAAACATACATTTCCATCCTGGTTAGTTTAAACCCGCAAGGACATCCATGACCTACATGCTACACTGAACAATGGGTTTCATTATGAGTAGAGACACCACCGTCCCTTTACTGAATGTTAATACCAAATTCCTGTTTGAGTCTGTTGCGATGGATTTGGTTAAGATGACGTTTGTCATCTTCTTTAATGGCAATGCTATTAGCCCCAATTTTGTCGGAAGTTTCATTTTGAACACAGGACCTCTTTAAATGAAAGTAGGTGTTCTCTGGCTTTGCAGTAAATTTCAAACCTGTGGTGCCCTTTGGAGTATACGCCCTTATTTGCTTACAACATAAAACTATGTCGTATGGTTCTGGTGGGATGGGATCACTTGGAGTATTTCGAAACTTAAATTTACAACCATAACAAGTTGTAATTTTTGACCCTAGGAGCCACTTGATTGTAAACTTCTCTTGCTCAGGAAACTGGTACTCTGTGGGAGGGGCTTCTATTTCCGGAACACTTCGCTCGTGAGCTTGGCGGCTAGGACGGTATCGCTGAGGGCCAGGTTTCTTTCCTGTTCTCTTGGGAATGGAGGAGCTCACAAGGTTTGGCAGCTTTGGCTCCGATGATGCAACTACATCAAGAAGAATGTTTTCCTGATGGGAGACAGCAAGGACATGGGCACAGAGGGTTTCACTTTTAAATCTCTCACAGTCACATGTCAGTTTTGAGCAAGCACGGTTGACGATGTGTGGTTTCCGTGGATTGCTCAATGAAACAACCACCATTGTGCTTTCACTAATTTTCGTGACACCATTTCTGTTGATGACATCCTGTGCTTTATCCCAGGAACCTCGAAGGTATTCTGGAAGGCCGCTGCAATCGAAGTCTGGAAAGTTAGTCACACTAGAGTGATCACCGGTAGAGACTGAAGCTTCCATCTGGGAGGGCCCTGGCACAGATGATACAGTAACCGTCCTCTTCATGTCAACCTGAAGCTTTTTGGATTCCACAGGGTCCACAGCACTTATTTTTGCCACTATTTCTTTCTTCGACAGACTCCTCCAAGAATCTTCTGTAACTACAAAATGCTGATAGTAGGGAGCGAGTTTGTAGGGACCGTCTCCAAGAACTGCCCGATGAACGTTGCGACAATATCGGCTCACGAAACCGCTGGCAATGTCTATAAATTCCCCATAAGAACACTTGGATGGCTTTCCAGGTGAAGCCGCATTCTTTGACTTCTCAATTTCGCTCTTCAAAGACGAGTTGATACTTTCCGTTCCATTGTTGTAATAGAAATTGTCCCCCAAACCAGCTGCTCTGCGAATTGGGAGGATCAATTTGTTTTTCATGTCTTCTGCAATGTGGACAAGAAAATAGGAGTAAAATTTGTTTCCTTGTGGCGTACTTTCCCAGGCCTCTTTAAGGTGCAGCAATCTTGCGTCAAAGTCCTCATTAGATTCAGAGTCAACAAGCCCTCTTGACGTGCTGTCCCCAAAAATGTCAACTAAGAAGTCGGACTTGTTCAAAATGCCTAAAGCTGCCAACTTCATTTTAACATTGTCCTCCACATGCTTTTTACACGCAAGGAACTGTGCAATCGGCCTTTGGGGGGCAAACCCATTTTCCATGGAGCGTTGTCGATCAGACCCAACAAAAAGAATGTTTTCTATGTCTGAGTTATTCTCCCTCAAGGTACTTGCAAAATAGTGGAAAGTGGCTTGCTTTTCATCTGTATGGATCATCATCGGACCAGGGAAAGCTGGGTGTTTTCCTGTTGACTTATCTATCATGGAAAGATGTTGATATGATGTTGTGGTAATGTAAAAGTCACCGATGCTGTATGTAACATCAATGCCCAAAATGCTGAACTCTTGAGGATCCGTGCAAAACCTGACAACATCTGCCTACTGTTCCTCCGTGGCAAGTACTGCCCTTACACCCGGCCCAACTTGTACATTCCGAACGAAGCCATTGTTTGAGAGGCTTATTAATTCAGCTAACTGATCTTTCTCATGTTTGCTTCGCAGTTTCTTCCGTTCATATTTGACTTGATCTACACTTCTGGGAACATCAGAAGATGACTTACGAGACATAACATCTCCTGCTTCCTGGTAGAGATGATCGTAGATAGAAGATGGACCCAATGAGGAAGTGACCTTTTCTGAGATTTTGATTCGAGTACCAGAAGCTGTTGTAAAGAAAGGGCGCTGATTCTTCTCTGCTTGTCCATGCGGTTTTATTTTAATACTCTCAGGATCTCCATCAAAAATGTACTGAAGCATCATTAGTGGAGAAAGGTTTCCACTGCTGTCCTCAAGTTCAATAGCTCGTCTCTTAAACTGAAGGTTTGAATTATGCACCCAATTTGTGCGCAACAGTCTATACTGTCCTTCTTTAAGAATGTCAGGTTTGCTGTCGAGTTTTACAACATCACCTTTATCGTCTAACTCCACATACTCTACTTTCTTCCCATGATGACGAAAAGAACCATTGTCATCAGCTTTGTAGTCATCTCGATTATCCAGACATGTCGTATCCAAAACAAAAGAGGCATTCCTTCTACATGCAATCAGTCTTTCAGTGCAGACTTTGTCTTCTTCTGAACATATTAATATGGAAACGATTTCTTCAGTGCTGTAAGTTGGTGCGCAGCTGCTGAACAGCGGACAATTTTTATTTCCATTAAAGTGCTGAATGACGTCTCCACTAGAAAAAAAGAAAAAATCCCAGAAGATACATACAGCACATGTACATAATCAAGTACTAAATTATCCCTTTTCAGACAAAGTCTTTTTCAAGTTTCTATAAGTCTAAGATTCTGTCAATTCGGAATATTTCATAGTTGCTTTTAATTCATTTCATTTGCAATTAGTAATTATATTAAATTTGCGGTAGAAATAAACCTTGTTACTGTTGTTGTTAACAACTGTGGTTGCCATGGCAGTGCCACTCAGTATTTAGGTCCTGGAAGATGACTAAATTCTTTAAAAAGATAAGCATAGGGCCAAACCGAGCAAAATGTGTTAGTTATTGACTAATAGGTAAACATACTAATAGGTAGACTAATAGGTAAACATACAAGACATCCTTGTTTGAAAATCAAATCTTGTTTTGTGAAAGAGCGGGAATTGGTACCGCTAATGCTATCAAATAAAACCTCCAAAGACTGTGGCTGGTTGCCATAGCAACCATTTTCAGGAAAACCTTCAAAATTTATTTTCTATTCACGAGTGCAATCGCTCACAATTGAACTTTCTCCACCATCTGTAAACAAACTTTTCAGTATATTTTGAGGTACATACCACCTTAAAGCAGGTACCCTAACAGTGGGACCTACACAATAAACACTAACATAATTTTGAAAGATAAGATTTTAGTCCTGTCATGTTAGGTTCAGAACACAGGTCATTTCCTTCATGTCTACTTTTAATTTACCTTGCTGCCTCCTCCTCTTCTCCAAAGTCAAGTCTCTCGACAACTCCAGACTGAAAAAATAAAGATTTCATTCTAATTTTAATTTTTTCATGACAATATCTCATGTGATTTAGCAATCGTGTGATGTAAGCTGGTAAAGGCCAAAGGAAGAAAATTTTTCACACAGCACACCTTCACATCGGCCATGTCATGAAAGACTAAAAATAATTATATACAAGACAAACTATTGAGTTGTGAGTATTACATCCATTTAAACATTATTGAGCATTACATTCCTTTATACTACTGCTACAGGCCTGACAATGAAGATTCGCTTCATAACTTAGCGCCCATTCCTTTAGGATGATCCATATCAGATCATTCAAAACACTGTTCATCAAACGAACTGGTGATCCCACTCCACTCAAGGAATTACTGGTTCCTTTGATCCACTGTGTTCCAAGTAATTTGGAGTCAGTGAGCCTGGCCCAGATCTGATATGACAAAGTTTAATTTACATTGATATTGTGTCTGCCTACCTTTTCTAACAAAGAAGTATCAGGCTTGGCACGTTTTTTGTCTGGAGATAGGTGTTTTAATTCCTCCACCACACTCTGTTGCCATTTAATAAAAGAAGATGTATTACTATTATTGTGACAAATAGTAGAAACTTATAACAAAGTATTGTTAAATCAAACCTTCAGACATTTCATACACTACTTTTAACCATTGACAAGGTCGAGGAGTAAGTGATTATTTGTACATAGTTAAAACAAGAGTGAGCAACAGAGGCAAGTTTATGTCTTAAAGAACCTTTCAATGAAAGAATGAGAATACTTAATGCCTCATAAAATTGGACCTTTTATGGTAAAACAACAGCTTTGTGTACCCTCACCTCAAAGTCACTGTCATCCGATTCAATTTGTAGTTGAACCTGAAAAAAAATTAAAAATAGATGTACGTAATTAATACCAAAGTCACCTTCAATTTTCAAAAGATTTAGGCTGCTCTGAGTCCCATGTACAGAATTTTTTAAAACTTTGCAAAAAGTGGCATCTTACCCTGTGTTACCTCGCTATGCGATTTTCTCGTTCCTTTCATTCATTCGTGCGCTATTAGGTGTTTTCCCGCCACTTAAATTAATATTCATTAGCGTCGTTGTATATTTCACTTCGTTTCATTTTGTTCAGTGTAGTTTTGCTCTCGCCGGTGTAGTTTCATCCTTTCTTTATCCATCTATTTGTCATCTTTCGTACGTTTACCTGTTTGGAGTTTCACCGATATGGTTCGTTTTAGTTGTTCCGTTGCCTGTGTTTCATTCAGTATATTTTCTTAGTATTTGTTGTTCTTTTCTTACTGTACTAGAACTGTCACGCTGGGACGGGCCGATATTTCCCGTACGGCAAGTATCTTACGGTAGAGACTTCAAATAAAAATGTAGTGTTCGCTGGTTGATTTAGCGGCTACACCCTGGAAAGTGAAATTCAATAATAACAAAGAGTTTCACCGTGGTGATTTTAAGTTATTTGCACTCAAAGCTAAAATAAAGGGTACTTTCAACGGGTTACATATGTTTACCTATACATGGTACCATATTGTGTCACAAAAACGGAAACGTGTTAATTAACCAACCATTGTGCATTTATTTTATAATTAATTGTAGTATAAACTCTTTACGAGTGGTTACAATGACCCATGGAAATTCAAGGTCTTGGAAAATAGTGGAGACTGTTGGAGACTGTGGTCTTGACCTCACGCTTTGACGCGAATTGAATTCTTGGTTTTCACGTGACGAAATCGTATTCCAAAATTAAATATTATCCTTCCTTCTGAGATTTTAGCTTCATCAGATAAAATACCCTATAGTAACTTGACATTTAACAATGTTTTATCTCGTCACAGGGTTCTACTTATTGTAATAGAGTTCGTTTAAATTTCCAACCTTTTGCGTTGCGTGACATTACAGTGGCCCGAGAAGGTTGTCGCGGAGGTCAAAAGAAGAGTTATCGCTTTAGTTTTTGCTAACTAAACAGTGCTTGGACTACAAGAAGCATTTATTTCAATGAGCCTGATCTCTAGAGCAACAAGTTTTCGTTTCAATAGCAAAACTCATTGACAGATGTTTCTGTTACCTTACGGCCGCCATGTTTGTGTCCCTCCGAAGGACACAAACATGGCGTTTCCATACAAAGCTCTATAAATTTCCGTGACACACTTCTGCAAATAACTCGCGAACGAAAAACAGCAGAGACCTGAATTCTAGGCGAGGTTGTTTATATATCAATTATCTATCGTATCCAAGATTCTTGACTTTATTCATTGAATGGTTACGATTTTAGTTTTGATCACATGGCTGATGAAAACGGAGAATACTTTCGCCACCGTATTAATAGCATAACGCTTGCCCTTGCCATAACTACAAATGTCAGATGACAAAACTTAATTTGCATCATCGATGCTTTACTTCTGTACTGCAAATTAAAACGCCTGGAATGGAAATGCCTTGAAGAAGCGCCAAACAATTCAAAAGAACGCCGTATAGTCATGCCGTCATTTAAAAGTTCAGCTTACCTCCTTACGCCTTGTCCCGACATTCTTGACACACGTTATCTGCTAACAAAGAACCAACAAATAATCATTCATTACTTATTCGACGGAGTATGCAAATAAAGAAACGAATGAATATATTAAAGCAAATTATCGAAAATTACCATGAGATCGTCGTCTTCGCTTTCCGACATGTTTCCAGTCTAGGGCCATGCGACTTGAGCACCACGTGACTTTACTGAGTGAGGCCTTTGTGTGTTTAGTGAGTACTGGGTACGAACACTCTTTATTTTATCATTATGACTCGTTTATTATTATTAATATTTCATTTAACCCTCAGTCTGCATTTTACCCCTGGTCTGCAGTCTGCAGTCTGCATTTTACCCTCAGTCTGCATTTTACCCCCGGTCTGCAGTCTGCAGTCTGCGTTTTACACTGACCGGAAAAAAATCCGCTCGCCGGCTAGTTATACGTGTAAACGTTTGTGTTTGTTCTGTAGAGAAAAGTTCTGTAAGAAAACTGTTTACTCAGGTATCGAGTTAATTTGTGAGTTTGCCAAACGAGGCTTTATCATAACCAATACCTGTTTTTGATAGTTTCTTGTTGTTTCTGCTCGTTTGGCTAGTTTTAAAAAGTTTTTTAAAGGCAAGTCTGTTCATTTGCATAGTGCAGGGCGCGCACTTTCGAATCCGAGTGGGCGTTTTCAGATTGTCAACAAATCGTGACAAAGATTTGTTTCGTTGTCTTTTGTGCTGAGGTGCTACAACAATTTTCACCAACGTTCGCCAAAAGGCTTGTAACATCATGTGTGTTTCTTTCACATAGTGAAACTTTACAGTGCGAAAATAAATAAGACAAGGCGTCTTGACTCAATCGACAAAATCAAAATCTTTATTCGAGTTGATTAAAATCGTCATAGTAACTTTTCTGTATTCATATATTTTCAGCTAAGCTTTCAATATGTTCTCAAACATTAATCAACCTGAAACATATTCAAAAACTAGAGATGTTATATGAGTTCGATGTACGTTTTTACTCCAACGTGCAAAGCCCAATTTGTCACGTTTTACTAGCTGTGCGAAACACGCATCAGCGAGCGCTCTTATTCGTCGACAACAGACATTTTTAATATTGATTTTTTACCCAAACAAAACTAAGCAGTATCTACAGACATATGCCTATTGTCACTTATTGGGCCTTAACGCTGCTATATCGAAACTTAACCAACCAGGCTTTTCCTGTGTTATGGAAAAGCTGTTAATCTTCTTCATAAGCACTAAGCAAGTTTAGATGGAGTAATGTAAACTTCTTGTACAAGGGTCAGCGATATAAAGCGGGACATACCTAAATTCGGCACTGTCTTCACTCAAACTGGAGCAACTTACGGCGAAAATACTTAAGCAAAATTCCAACAGCCATAAAGACGTTGAGTTGTGGGCCAAAAGCATAAATGATTTCGGGAATTCTTATTCAAACGCCATTTTCCCTCCACGACATCCGCGAAAATCCTCGCAGCAATGTATGCTCGTGTGCCGCAGGCTATGGCCCAATTTGTTCTGAAAAAAGAAAAATTGTCCCATATCATGGGGCCAACCCCAACACTAGAAATGGCGCGTGCTTACAGTCTCTGTCCCTGATTATGGCTCCTGGGCATACCTAAATTCGGCATTGTCTTCACTCAAACTCTTCGCCAGTTGAGGCGTTAAATTTGATCATCGAGTCAAAATCTCTGCCCGTGCATTGTGTTACCTGTGATGTCGAAGCGAGAGAAAAGCTTGCAATCATATGGTTCTGTGGATTTTGATTTCTTTGCTGAATTCGAAAAATCGTAATTTTCTTTTGAAAACTACACCAACCCTAGCCTCTTCCAGGCGTTTAGTTAGGTGGTTGGGGCTCAGTGCGAAAAACAGCGCGCGAAAAAAATAAAAAAAAAGCGCTTCCGCGCTGCGCCCTGCATAACTGAACGCCTGGAAGAGGCTACACCAACCCCTATTACACCGTGTACTTCAAATTGTATTATCAGTATTTCCTTCAAGCTCTGACGCCATCACTCACTTTAACATTGAAAGTACCCTTATTTATTGCAACGTTCATCTAAAAGTTAGGTAAGTATTTCTCGAGGCAATCTACTGCGATCATTTGATGTTCTTGCCGTCTTACTCCCTGGATTTATGGAAAACTAGTCTTATTTCAACTGTGAACATTGAGAAAGTTTCATCCCGTACTAATTGTGGTTTCTGTTTCGAATGCCCTCGACCAAATTAATGTAAAAAAACATAGTCATGTTTCTAGAAAAACGTATCGCTTTCTCGAAGTAAGGCTATGGTAGTCTTGGATGAAAAGCTAGACGAAGATAAATATGAGATTCGTTATTAAGAAGCAACACTCTGTGCTTGCAGTTCAAATCAAATATCGGGTTCTGGCTTCACAATGCAGAATCAAAACAAGCATTATTTTCACGGAATACTTTAATCTTTGTCCCTGGAGAGCCAATACTTAGAGCCTTAAAAACATATCTTGCAATAGAAATGAGACTAAACAAAGAATAACCCCGGCATGGCAAATGACAAAGGTGTCACACTCTGAGAAGAGACGTGCGTAAACCTATGTTCTCTAAAAATATGCAAAAACGCAGTTAAACGACCTCGCTCTACTTATAATTTGCATTTCTTCTCACACTGCATAGAGTGCTCCTCAGAAATACCACGCGCGAAGCAAAGAAAGGTGGAGAATCTTTCAGAGAACGAAAGGCAAACTTTCTGAATAACAACCCTACATTTATTATTTATATAGTTTTTTGTTTAACTGAGCAGTACCCGAAACAATGTAACTCCTATGACACCTAGGCCATCCCTTTTTTTCTCTTGTTTAGTGGCAACAGAACAACCCAGAGTACGCTATTGGTTGGTGCCTGGCAACGTGAAAAACAGAATAAATTAGTTGAATGAAAAGCGTTCGTTGATACCGTGAGGATGCCAATGTCATCTATTGTATAACTTGCACCCTTTGCAAAAAGTTATATATCGGCGAAACAGGTAGACGACTAGGCGACCGATTTCGAGAACACCTTCGCGACCTAGAGAAAGAGGACAAAAACGCATCTAAACCGGTCGCTAGACACTTTAATCTGCCGAATCATTCTACGCAACATATGACAGTGTGCGGCCTCTCCCTACATCAAAGAAGCACAGAAAGTCGCAAAACTCTAGAACAATATTTATTTATCAAATCGGCACTCTTAATCCTCACGGTATCAACGAACGCTTTTCATTCAACTAATTTATTCTGTTTTTCACGTTGCCATGCACCAACCAATAGCGTAGCTCCATATTTCTGTATATAAACCACACACAACCCACAATTCCTTGGTTCGCTCCAAACGAAGGGCTTGCGCTCGAAACGTCAGCTTCTGAATCTCTTTACGGTGGCTAATTCACATTATCAACTCAGTTGATAAAACCAAATTATCCTATTATGCTAAGATGTCGGGTATCCTAGCTCCAGACTCCTTTTGCAATTTTATTATTGGTTTTTGTTTTTCCTATTTCGACCGATCGACCCAAAATCAGAAAAAGCATTCGACAATAAACGAAAAGAAAGAAGGGGATGGCCTTATCCACCTTGAATAACTTAGAAATTTTGTGGCGCATAGTTTTAGTCTTCATTTCTTGCGAATGTTAGATCCAAAAAGAGGGAAAAAAAACGAAACGTTCCTAAAGGACTAAGAAAAAGTTTTCGAATTCTGGGTCTAAATTAGAGAAAATCGAAATGAAATATCATATTTCAGGGCGCATTAACTCCTCAGTTTTGCTCATGGATGTGACGTAACCTCCATGAGCTTACTGGGCAGTCCAATGGCACTCACTCGATAAAGTTAATGTTCTTATAACTAGCATATTTGCTTCAAGAACATCAAATTTCCGCCGGGAAACTATCAGTCCGATAGTTCCTGGACAGAAACACACTGTTTTTTAAATCGAAATTTCAAGATCATAATCGAAGTCTTAATTATATATTAATGTTTGTTTGTTATATATTAAAGAAAGAAACTTGCCTGCGCTATGGTGTGGAACATTGTGTTAAATACAATTCATCCTTAGCGTTACGATATTGTGTTTACTTTACGATTGCTATGGTATCGGGCCTTTTTAACTAAGCTTCCCATTTTTTTAATGCTCTCTTGACTTGTTGAAAAATTAAAGAGTTCCTTTTTGCAAAATTTGAAAGAGTTTCAAACGCCCCATAACTACTGATCAGTTAAATTTTTATAATGTAGACAAACAATAGTAGTTCTTGTTGTTTTTATGTTTACAATAATATGGCTACTCTGTGAATTCGAGACCAAATAATAAAATCATTTATGCGTGTATGTAAAACCTGTCATAATAACATAATTAACACTTAATGACTGGTCCCGAGGGGAACAGTGAGTTTTGTTTTCCCGCGCTTCAAAATTATTATTATCGAGAACTGATACGGCCGTAGATCTTATGCAATGATTAGTATACACTTTAGCAAGCTTGTACTCAACAGAAATGGTTTTCATTAATGACCCAAGAGTATTCTTACCTAGAGGGGAATTACAGTACCAAACACTGTCAGATTCCTTGAAGTTATCGAAAGCCTTGGGCCTTTGCCACAGTGAATCTAGAGATGGATTGACTAACTAAACGACTGTCTCTTGTGAAGGCGAAGGTTCTCTCTCCCTCGGCGAATAAGGTGAAACATAATGCTGAACCAAACGAAGTACTGCAGAGACTTTGGGTCTGGAGATGATGGATCATATGACGAATAGATTTTCGCCAAGTCCTCTGTCAATATTGGTTCATGATGTTCAACTTTTGCGAACCCCTGACGTTTAAGTTCAACCACGACGGCTTCAAAGAATTGGTTTGACTGTTTAAAAAGTGGATCGGAAATGATGTTAAATTCTCTTTTCAGCATAAAATGCCGTTGTAGACCAAACCGAATACCTGAAAGGGCTGACTTCTTGTAGTGACCTCCGGTTTTTTTCCTTGCATTCGAATTAAAGTCTACGAGGAGTTCATTTAGTTCTTCTTTGGAAATCTCGTCAAAATCTTGCGTCTTATCAGGATGTTTCCCTTCACAGAAGGCTCTAAATGTGTTCAATTAAGGCAGTTTTTCTAACCAGCTGCGTATTTTTGGAATCTTTACCATCAATAATGCCAGCAATTTCTTCTCGGGACAAATCCGCAAAGCGTTGAACTTTCTCCATTGTGCATGCAGTCGCTTGATGAAAACAAAAGAAAATTTTGAAATACGCGCTGAGATTCCGGCGACAACATCAGGCCACCTTCAGCTGCACGCTCTGATCACGTCCAACAGCGGTCAACATTTCGCGGGTAACAGTGAACTGTTTCCCGTTTGACGTCATAGTTTTCGCAATGTTGCCCGCTCATGGCATTTGGCGGGAAACAGTTTCATCGTTAGATGTCATGTGACCATAAACTAGCCAATGAATGGGCGCGGTGTGGCGGGAAAATCGCCAGCTATATAACAATTATTGTTGTTGACTGTATTAGGGCAAGACGTCGTTATAGACCGTTTTCACATGACGCCACGACAATCACATTAGTGTTAACAAACGATGATAATTTCTCTCTTTTGGAAAGTGTAAATTTTTTTATCATTTGGGAAAGGCAATAAGGTCCCCAAGACAACGTTTTGTAAGCTAGGCAATAGGTGGGGCAAAGAAGTTTTTGGTCCTTCAGGCCTGGAGAATTGTCCTTAACAAGAGCAAAAGGAGGGGTGGGGTCGGTCCCCTAAGCAACCCTCCTACACTGTCACTTACAGACTCCTAAAGTGTCAGTAGACGTCCCAACCTAATGAAACTGGCTACTATTAATTTCTCTGCGTAATTACACTCCCAAATGTGATGGGAACAGCGATGAAAGACGTTTACTTCCAATAAAATGACAGAAATGAGAAATCATGACGTCGTAATAACGCTAGAGTATCTGTAACTAATTTGGTGGCCAAAGCATACTCACTTTACCTGGTGGGGCCTCTGAAGGGTTTAGGGTGAAGCATTCAGGCAGTACTCAGTAGTCGTGTTTTATAGTGTGGTGTTATCCTATGCACATCTGTTCTGTAATGTGTTTCCTCAAAGAGAGCTTGTATACATATGTAATATATAAAATACTTGTGTTTGAATAGAATTTTAGACATCGCTCAATTCTGAGACAAGCAATAGTTAAAGTGTGGTCATTCTTTGAGCATACAAAAAAGCGTTGCAAACGTTAAACGATGAATTAATAAAATTTAATGACTATAATGTTATAATATATATACCTTTCCTTAAACAGGATGTGGTTTGGTGGTTAATAACACACTAAAAAGTCCTGGATATCCTAACAACTACCCACCCAATACGGACTGCAATTATACGATTCCTATTCCGCGTAACCGGACGATGAACATTTCCTTTATCTATTTTTACTTGGAGGATAATCATGCATGCGGGTAAGCGCATAGCTGTTACTTTAAGCTTTAATACCTACTGCTGTCTACAACAAGATCTGTTGCTTCATTTAATTCGCCAAGACTGTTCATTGAAGTGGAGTGAATGAAACTTGATTAGACTGTTCTTGTTTTATAACAAAAAAACAACACATCAGAAAATTGTTACAAGGCTTACTTATAATATTCAGAGAACTCGGATGCCTAACCGAAAGATTGGGCATTAAAATTCACCTTAGATGTTCGATCAGCCTTTCATTTAGATTTTTTACTTTATTGAACACTGCTGATCCTGATCTTCACAAAGATCCGGCTTCACTTCGCTACTGTTTGTGCAAGTGGTCCTTCCTTTATAGACAACCCAATATTGTATATCGAGTATATAAATAGAGATATCTTGGCCAATTTGCAGCACAAACCACTGAAACTTGGTAGGCTCATAGTTCTACAGAAAACACGCCAACGGCTATAGAAAATTATTTTCCATTACAATTCACTCTTTTCCAGTCTCCACCCACTTGATATCAATATGTTAGTGATTTTCAGGTCGAAAAACAATCAGCGAGGCCATGAACTTAAGCTAATATACTTATATACTTGCTGGATCATGCATATAAGGTACCATTAGCAAATCTCAAAATGGAACGTCAAAGGTGGCCAGAAAAGCTTTAAATATTGGGGAGTCTGGAACCTCAGTATGTTGCCATGGTAACAAAATTATTAAGCTTGTATTGTAGAGCACATTTGGAAGAGTAATACTGTCAAGAATCAAACATTTTGATTCAACCTGGCTGAGATATCTTTCTTCATCATGTTTGACCAAATTTGATTGAGTAGATAATGTCATCACATTGCTAATTTGCATATTTTAAAAACTTGAATACCTCTGAAACGAAACGAGACATTCGAAAATAGCAAACGGCATTTTCCTTCTCAAACAGGCTACTTGTTTATGTGATTAAATCTCATCATAGCGCCAAATTTTTAAATAAAGACATTTCCCATTGTTTCTTGACAAATTAAAGGAAGGGTTTCAGGGCTCGGCGCATGCGCAAGCTACAAAGTTAATCACTCGATACCATTGTTTATAAGACAGCCGGAAGCATGCAAACGACTCTTTTAAGAAATATTTGCCTTTTCACGGTAAGTCAAGAGAACATCACAATATAGATAAGTTTTCTCGATAAAATTCCTTTCGTATCTTCAAACTTTATCCATTAAGTACATTTTCGTGTACGTATCAACGAGATGTATTTTGGAAATCACAGACTATAATTTGGTAATGTATTGTAAATCTTTATTTAAACACGGGGAATCATCAGTTAAGCTAAAAGTTAAAAATAACCAAAACTCATTACAATTGTTTTATTTTGATCACCGTGTGGGAATCCGATATCTCAGATACCGGTTTAAACTGCCCAATAGAACCAACGCTTGACAACCTTTAAGTTACTACACAGCTACACGAAGGCTAAGAGAATGACTGCTACTGTATGCTGCTGCAGAAAATGCATTGCGAATTTAGACTTAAACATGGAATTTGTTATTCGGGCCGAATCGTTTACTCTGGAACAGACCAACGAGTTAACGGTACTCGTACCTGATTGAGTGGGGTTACGTCACAGCTTGCACATGCGTGCAAACGTGCAACTATCCATTAAATCATTGAATCTCATGCTGAACACTGCGTGAATGGTAAACACAGTTTCGAAGTAACATTGTAAGCATGATAGCGGGGCCTTATATGTAATCGATATTAAAATATTGCTTAATTCGAAAGCTGCACAAAATGGCCTTTACATGCATTTACATCATAGTAAGCAGCACATCTGAATTCATGGTTTGAGTTTCTGCGTTTAGTTCCAGGGATCGAGAAACCATTTTGAAAGCTCTGTACATATAAATAAATAAATAAATAAACCTTCTGTATTCCAGTGCAAAAGAATAAAAGCTGTTTTCCGCCTTGCCAGTCTGACATCTTGTCCACCTCTTTGGCTTGTAACTTTCCCCCAAGATGTAGACCTAGTAAAGACAAAATGCGAAAATAAAAGTAACCGTTGTATATTGTAAGTAAATTGGTATATATGTGTTACAAGGATTTCAAGTCAATCCGTACCAAAAAAGTGCCAATATTCTCCGAATATGGTTCCGACTATGCTTTGCTATAAAGGATTTGAGATCACTGATTGCTTTATCTTAGTTAATGACCCCGAAGTAACTGAGTTGTGTAATAACGGCCAATTTTTTTCATTTCTTATGCATAGCTGGGACTATCTAGAGATTGTTAATGACGGAAGAATGGTTGGTAAATACTGTGGCAATAAGAATGGATACAACATTCTTTTAACTGGACACCAGATATTGATAACATTCCACTCGGACGTGGACGTTCAACGAAGGGGATTCCTACTACATTTTACTGCTGGTCCTCATGGTAAGTAATTTCTACTGTGTTTGTTATATTATAAAGATGGTGACTGAGTATCTTTGTAACATTAAAGCCAGGTTCACGCTTGTGCCATAAGCATAACACAAGCGGCATAAGCATAAGCATAAGCACTAGAAAAAAGGAACTTGTTCCTTTTTTCTTGTGGTTATGCATATGCTTGTGCCGCTTGTGTTATGCTTATCGCACAAGTGTGAACAAGACTTAAACAACTGTTAACAGACCTGTATATCAAAGTAACATGGCTTAGTAGCTAAACTTCGCCAAACTACGACTACGTCACAGTCAGAGACTCGACTTAAATCGCAGTGTAATCTTTAAGGTAAACTATGTTCAGCTGTATTATTTAAGGTATCGGCGATAGCGGTGTTATAGCTGTAATCATAAATAAACAATGCCCTCCATTTGCTAAATATGCAGGATATTTTTATGCGGACATTATATGCTCCCAGAAGTGATCATTTTTCCAAGAGCATATTTCTGCGCCACAAGGAGGCTATTTTGTTTATTATCCATCAAATGTTTCACAATAGGCGCAGTTTTGAAAATTAGGAATAGTTAACAACTATTCACCGAAGTGGAAGTGGCTAGCGATGGATATTTACGAGCCGCGCAGCGTTGAGGTAAATATCCACCGCTGGCCATCGACACTGAGGTGATGGTTGTTTTAGTATATACTAAAACAGTGAGATAATATACGCCACACAAAAAAATAATTTGGATGATTTCTTAACTTGTCATGGATGCAAACGGGGACGCCATTTTTGCTCGAGTTGCGCGAAGGTAAATAGCACAGGATATTCCGAGTTTGACTAGCCAATCAGCGCGCGCCTTAAAAGCTACCCACTGTTTTAGAATATAGTAATACTCGGATATTCCCTAATTTTAGCTGGAGAATATTCAGTCACGTGACGCGTTTAGAGGAATCGCGTGCGAGCAAACATATTTGACAGATTATAACGAGTAATAAAAGTTATATTTACACCCTTGTAGTCTCTTTTAACAATATTATTATTATTGTTATTATTTTTTTTTTCGTTTTCGGTTTGTGAGCCTGGGAAAGGGGACTGAGACTCAGAACATCATAATTTTATATGACGACTTAACGATGCCACATTTAGAAATATCCACAATCTCTTTTCTTTATTATTGAAGTTTCCTGTTTTTCAAATACTCATTACAACAATCATAACTGAAACAATTTACACAGTTACAAATTATTATTCTACAAGACAGAAAAAAAAAACAGCCGTACATCAGATTTCCCTAAGAACACTATATTGCAGTAGGCAGAATTTTTACTGGAAATCTAGAAAGGCTTTTCCAGAATTAATTCGGAGGGAGGCGGTTTTGAAAAGTCTGGCCGATCGGAGGGGCCCATATTCGATGGTGCGCTTGTTTGAGTGGAGGCGCCAATTTGACTATTTACGGTAGTTGAGGCTGCTCTATAAGGGTTAATTTGATATGGGGTTTATACATATACAGTTAAAACCGGACTCTTTATATCCCTTCGACTCCGGACACATCGTGGTAATTGGCAAACTTGACATCTGTTAAACATCCTTTACAGACATGGTTGCCCCAGAAATGTCAATGACACTGACCAAACAATTGACGCAGCCAAATGTACCCTGATAGATTTTGGGAAAGTCACAATGTGAGGACAGTTTAAAATCAGTCAGGACACCTTTAGGGTGAATGCCCAGACCGAGGTCAAAATTCTACATTTCTGACACCGTATCGCTATCTAATTAAGAACTATAAATCAAAGAGTAGTCATTTTGTTTCTTTGCTGTTGCTGCTTCTTTGTTAGGAATGCGATAAAACGCAGTTTTGATCAGCCAACTGAAATAATCAAGTGCAATTTATTTCTAAATCAAAAAGCGATGACCAAGACGCAATGAATAATCTGTACGGTTTTAGAATCAGATGAACGTCAAGAAATATATATGCCCCAAAAAACTGCTCCCGCGAAAGATAAAAATTGACCGGCTTGGAGGTCCGTATGGGGAAAAAACTGTGACCGAGGTGTTGAAAATGTTGGCCGAGGCCGCAGCCCGATGTCAGCATTTTCAAGCCTGAGGTCAAAGTCTTTTAAAATACGAACCAGCCTTAAGCCGGTCAATAACATCTTTATCTGTTTTTCCTGCGGTAAATTAACTCACAAGTGGGTTTGTTTACTCAACGATCATAATTTGTCATTCAATCGGATTACGCGCCGTTTTCAAACCATTCGTAAAAAATCTAACGAACTCGCGAGTAACTCAGATAGTAGACCAAAAAAGATGTTTATGTTTGTAATGGAACAGAGAATTAACTCTGAAGTGTAAATTTAAGTGCTAATCTACCATGAATAACCCACTGGGCGTTGGCCCTAGTAAAGGGAATTAGGGAACCACACGAGGTAAAGAAAAAATCTTTTGACCTCGGTAAGATTCGACCCAACGACTTCCGGATTACATCTACCGTTACTCTGCCGACTAAGCTACGAGGTCGGACAGAGAAAGTAGGGGTCGATTTAGGTGGTGAATCGCGGCGAAAAGAAAGTAAGGGTACATATGAATGTTGTGCCGCGTAGCACTATGAACACAAGTAATCGAACAGAGAATTTTTATTTACCTCGTGTGGTTCCCTGATGCCCTTTACTAGGGCTACACCCAGTGGGTTATTCATGGGTTAAATTAGCACTAAAATTTACACTTCAGAGTTAATTCTCTGTTAAATCATTTGTGTTCATAGTGCTACGCGGCACAACATTCATATGTACTTTATGTTTACTAGGTTGTATTTAGTTCACCAGTTACAGTCAAACTAAGTGAAGCGTGACCCTCAAGATTGCATTAATGGACTGATTATTTGAAATTTGAACCCGCTAGTCGTTTCAAGAATGCAATAATGAATTGATTATTCGAATATTAAACTCGCTCGCTCGATCGAAGAATACGGCTAACGGGTTCCGTTTCCGAAAAATCAATTTACTATTACATTCTAGAAAAGACTAGTAGGTTTGAAACTAACTAGTCGCAACACTGAAAGCAGACAAAATAAGTGTAATTCAGAATTTGCATGCATTAAGGTTCTAATACTTTGAACATGTAATATAGAGCTTTTAATGTGTGTGAAAGGCTTCTATAATAAACACTGAAATCGACAATTTGTGACAAATGCACGCTCAGTTCAGTTGACTTCTATTTCGTTTATTGACTTCTATTTGGCACCTGGAAGCTAAAGCGGAAGTTTATTCTCGTCTCCTGTCTGACTAAGCTTGTTCATGTCGTGTTGGCTAACAGACCTTTTTGTACCATTGCCGGAAAATTAGATTTTGAAAACAAAAATGATACACCTTATAAAAAGTTCCTAAATGACCCTGGAGATTTCGGTTTTAGTAGGTTAACCCGGGGTTTTAGGATAGATGCTGTATTGTACCTTTACAAACTCATGCTGGTATAAAGCGAATTTATTTAGAGAAAGAAAAAATATTTTGGGACTTGCAGCCACGTGCACTGTGGCCTTCTTCGCTAACGAAACCCGAATTACTCAGATTTAGGTGTTCTTCTGGGCATGTTCTCTCCAAAACGAAGTCGGTGACTCCCAATTTTTTTACATTTCTGACATCACTAACTCATCATCTTTCAAAGGTAAAATTTTCAGAAAAAAAATCAATGTTAGAAAATTTTCGCGTGAACGTCCTTAAAAGCAATCTTAGAGGTAATAGGGGCGCTGCTCCATAGAGAAAAGGTTAAATTAGCTGTCCCTGAGAGGGATCTGCGTTCACATATATAGCTGATTCATCCTTGTGTTGACTCAGTTTTGATCTTCCAGATTCCCGCTATTCTGGATTATACGGTTACACATCTGGGATTCATCTGAGTGACTTGGTTACGGAAACGTACGTTATTAAATAAAGAAGTACTTATATAGTGGAGGTCCGATGGCCTCATAGTTGGTGCACTCGTCCCCGGATTGAAGCGATCCGGGTTCGAGTCCTGGGGCCAGTCTCTCGAAGGTCCCGAAAAGTTTTCGCAAACGGAAAGCCGTGGCATAATCTCAAACCTTATGATTACAGAGCTGTTTTATTTACATACTCCTAGTATAACCAGTAGTTCCCTTCATACAAGATTTTTCAGGAATATACACCGCTCTCTTTTTAGATACAGATTTACTAAAAATGGCTTTACTGGCCCAAAAAGCCCGCGGGGCTTCCCGGTCGGGGATACTGTGTTGTGTTCTTGGGCAAGGCACTTTACTCTTACAGTGCCTCTACCCAGGTCTATTAATGGGTACTGGTGAATTGGTGGGGAAACCTAAAAAATTGCGGGAGAGTGACCTGCGATGGACCAGCATCACGTCCAGGGTGAGTAGAAACGCTCCTAGCCGCTTCATGCTACAGAAACCGGGATAAGCTCCCGCAGCTACGAGCTAGCCGGTTTGGCTCCAAGGCTTCACCTTTATTTGAAGTGTTTTTCAAATGCATCGTAATGAAGAGCAACCAAGGTTTCAGTATAAGTATTGCTACTGCGAATACACACTGTTCACATTAGCTGACTTTGCAGGGCTTAGAGGGGATAAGGAAGTAAAATCTTTGTTTTTGTGCGAAGGTCACGATGTTGTCGATTTCAATTACAGCGTTCTGTCAAATTTTCAAGTCTTGCATAATTCGCACAAAGCCCAGAAAGTTCGAAGTCGCTGTGAGAAAGGAAGATAAAAAGCGCATGGTATTTTTACATTTCTTTGCTTCCTAACCTTTGCTTAGCAGCATTCAGTTGGAGTTTTGAACGGCTGGTTCTGGACTTTGGAAATAAACGACACCGAAGAAGCTATTTTCGCAGGTTTTCAGAAAGTGATAAGAAAAACGGGTGGTAATTGGTAAATTTTCAGGATCATGCAAAACACAGTATATCAAAAGCAACGTGCATTTCATACCTTTGAAGGATCACTCGATGTAGGGATCATAACAATATTTTGTTATGTTTGGTGGTCTTGGAGCAGGAGCTTCTCAATTTGGGCAATTTTCTGCTCACTCAAATTTA
The DNA here is from genome assembly GCA_022496165.2 of Catalaphyllia jardinei. Taxonomy (NCBI): domain Eukaryota; kingdom Metazoa; phylum Cnidaria; class Anthozoa; order Scleractinia; family Caryophylliidae; genus Catalaphyllia; species Catalaphyllia jardinei. The sequence goes on along the minus strand of JAEMPF020007313.1, from coordinate 12,892 downwards.
AGCGTTTTCTGGCTATGATTGTTTTGAGCTCTAAAAAAGTTTTTTTGACGTATTTGCAAAAACTAAAGTCTTTGGATTTACTTATGACCCAAGATAGCTCACTGGGAAAAGTTTGAGGGAAAACCTTTTTTCGACCCGAAATGCAGTTGACCGCTTTTAGGGAGACTGCCACTTAAGTTATCTAAAAGTGTTTTTTTTTTGGTGTGAAATTTCATGCAAAGTTTAAAGTTGCACTACAAAGACAATTTCTGTCAATCTTTGGGAATCACTTAAAATCAGACATTCTACCGTAAATTGAGTAGGAAATATCGAGGAAATTCGTTAAGTGTACTCCACAGAAATTCTGTCAAATACATCAACGATCGAAGGGATAAATTCGACTGAAATTGATTCAGTTTTACTTAGAATCGCACAGAGAGAGAAACACGCTATTACGCGCCATTACAGCGCCAAGCTGCAAACCACAACACCCAAACAAACTCTCACCACTTCAAAATTCTTAAGGTAGTTCCTTAGCATTGTGTTGCGACTCCCTATTGCACACGATTTACGCGTCATTAGCGCGCGCAAATGAGCGCGTGCACGAAGAAAACGTAAGAGATTTGCCTAAAACTATGTTCGATAGCAAATAAATTCTCCCAATTTATCTTAAACGAGCACGGTGACCCCCAACTTTTTTGTCACGTATTTGCTAAGAACATTGTAATAAAAACCGTATTTGAGGAAGAAAAAAGTTTGATAGTCGATCACGATTTTTTTTTTTTTGGAAAATAGATCCCAACTGGGTATATGTCGATCAAGGCGACAACTTCAAGGTAACCACGGAACTGTCGGAAAAAGTACAATATCCCTGCAACCAAGCAATCAAAAACAGCTTAAATGAAGTAACACTGCTTATGTCAATAAATGAAGCTTTGCTTTCAAGATAAAATTTTGCATCTTCTAAGTAACCAAGACTTCATTCTGTATAAAGGTGATTCGAATGTTTAACGCCCAACCAGTAAAAATACTCTATTTTGAGAGACCGCTGATGTATAAACAAGCATGGCGACCTCATTTTTTTTGTTGCATTTTTTTAATGTTCATATCATGAATGTTAATTACGCCAACTTTCAAAAAAATTTCCTTAATTGAAGTTACTTTCGGTGACTTTTGTTGCGTCTACTTATATAATAACCCAAGTTATTCTCGCATTTTAATTGGTTCTTACCTATGATCTGTTGAAGGGCGGACTACAGAGTTTTTCCCTGTGTTTTAAAATGGCGGATAGTTTTGAGAATTCAGATAATATTTTACGTGACTGAGCTAAACATAAGGTGCAAAAAAGTCTTGTCGAGGCATTGAACGGGTTCGAGAAGAAAGAATAACAAAGATAAAGCCGTTTCCTCTAGGAAAAAAGATTCAGTAAAATACTCGAGCAGTCTCAGTCGGCAGTCGAGCGAGAGTATAAAACCAAGCACCAAGTTGGTAAGCCGAGAACCATTGCTTTATCTCGAATTGAACAAACCCAATAACAAGATGTTTCTGAGATTAATATATTTAAAAAAATTCAGCTTTTCCCAGTCTCAAAATAACTGTTGACACCGGCACTGATTCATGTTAATTAGAAATGAAACATCAAAACAAAAATCAGATAAAATAAACACGTAACCTTACTTTCCGATGAGAATGTTCTAGTCCGTTTCAACGCACAGCAGTGAGCTAAATATAGCTAACCACAGCACACGGCCAACTGTATTGCAGCTTAAATGTGTCTTTCGGACACTAAATCAACCTGAATTGAGAATCACCAACAGCAGAAGACTAAATTTCTACCGTCATTTATGCATCAGTCAATTAAAACCCCGGCGCCCTGAGCTCCGGGACTTAGCGGGGGCTTAACGCGGCCATAGCTGGGATTTAAAATTGACGCGTTTTTAACGGCGCGTAGACCCCCGGGGATGGTATATTAAACAAGATGTCTGTAAACCGGGACCGTGGAGCGGCGACTTAAAAGCATGTGCGATCACCAAAAGCGGGTACAACAGCCGGGATTTAGCACAAAGGATTGAGGGACGGACCATTAGAAAAGTGATGGGTGGGGTAGAGAAAAATAAAAAGAAAAGAAAAGACAATCACGCAGGCGAAAAAGTAAATTGTGCAAACCTTAAGAATGGCCATGGCTAAAAATTCATAAAAGAAAACAATGTGCTATTAACAGGCTTAATTCGTTTGCAATTAAGCAAGCACATACCGTGTTTTGAAAGCCCTTGACATTTAGAACTTGTTCCACAGCTGACATGTATAATATGACGATTGCTACACAACTGCTCTTAAATCAAACAGCTCAGATTCTCCTAAATCTTATATGTGATATTTAAAATTGTTCCCAATAGATAGAAAAAAAGATGTACCAACGTGACTAATGTGGCCAAACAGGAGATCTATCGGACTGATCTCTGGTTATAACACGCTGCCGTAAATCACCAACAGCAAGAACGGTCTCTTAAAGTTGAAAACTCGATCATGTGATTTCCCGAGGTTCGCAGTTCGCGGTATTGCCCGAAAAATTCGTTGCTAAACGTCTCTAGTAAAGCAATGCCCCTTTGTGAAACTGAGATAAAAAAAAATATATTCATTGAAACCCGTTCAAGTATTCTTAAGATAAAGATTGTGACAGTAGAATATCCCCTCTCCCAAAACAAAAAAAAAATCATGCAGGGGACAGCAGAAGCAGTGGACGTGAAAAAAAAAATTCCTGCAAGATGTAAACATTACCACCTCTCATCACTTTTCTTATGGTCTGTCACTAAACCGAATGCTCGAGATCCAAAAACACATCGATGGAGAGAGAAGTTCGTATGTTTCTAATTTATTGATATCGGTGTCTCTTCGAAACAGGTTAATGCGTTAATACGGATTCAATCAAAGTTCAAACATTTTCAAAAACAAGAAGATATATGGTTTCTTCTGAAAGTTCTGAAAGTATTCCAGAATAGTTAAGGTAATAGAATATTTGAAGTTAGTCGAACAATTAATAAAAAGAAAAACAGGACAAGTTTGGCCTTTGCAATGTGACTGTCCAAGGCGAACAATGCCGATTTAAGTTGTTTTTGTTGGTTCAGTCCGGTGTTCGGATACCCCCGCTATACGGGGCTTTAAACAGACTTGCTGGCCTCGGGGACAGGAAATAAGCATTTTTTAACACTGGGTAAATGTTAAATTCCCCGCTACTCAGAGTTCCCGGGGCTCGGGTCGCCCGGGTTTCAATTGACTGATGCATCAGTTACGCTTGCTTCATTTAAAACTCGAATGAAAAGGCCTCTAGGTCAACCACAACCACAAGTTTTCCGAGGGTATTTTCCAACTCAGACAATTTTCAAGGCAACGTCCAAGCTTTTCGTCTCACAAGGCTGCTCTGATAACAAAACACTGACTTGATTTTTCGAGAATTTTCTTTAAGATTTGTAGATTTCTCAGCTCAATTCTGCTTTCGCTGTAAGGAGCGACGCTACTAGAGTCAGGTTTGACAGTGGCGTGATTTTCCCTGGACCAATCACAATTCTTTGCTACGCATAGCAATCAATGAAACTGTAATCAATAGATTACGTCAAATGACTTTTTTTTGTCTCGCCAAAGTGGCCAAAGCAGGGGCCGGCTTTCGCGTTGTATTGAAATATTTGAAATTAAAATAAAAACTTTATTGATAGTAGTTTGTTTAATTATTATTTAAAACAAATAGATTCCCTGTTGCCGTGCGTCTGTTTAGAAGTAGATCATAGAACACGTCAAAATGTGGTAAGAACATCAGTGACACTCGGCTATCGCCTCGTGTGCCACCTTTTTTTATTCTTACCATATTTTGACGTCATCTCTGATCTATTAATGAACAGACGCACGGCAACATTGAATCTATTCGTCAATTAGGTGAATAGAAATAAACTTGCGTTGATTAATCATCAATGGAAGTGTAAAAAGGGCGAAAGATTGACGATGAGAAAATTCCAATCAGATTCCAAGATTTGTTAAATTCCGCCCGCTCACAAGCCGAAAAAAAATATAGAAAGGCAGTGGTATACGAGTGGTAACAACGAGACGATATTCTCACATGTGAAGATATCGATGATTTCACTGATATCAAGTTTGTCTCTTAAATTGTTCTTAAGGTGGCTGAAAACAGTTTCCAGTACTTTCCAAGACTTACAGTTTGATGGGTCATTAAAACCACTCTATACCGGTTGATACCAAAAACATGGTATCAACAAACTGCTCAATCATCGGTGAACTAGTTGTTGTTAATTTTGTGGCACAATAGATTACTATAGCAACAATATGACCTACTAAAAACACCCTTAATTTTAGCTTTGAGCCCTTATCACTCAAAAACGAGCTCGGTGACCCACATTTTTCTATCGAATTGTAATCAGCATGATAAGATGCAACTTTGTGCCAAGTTTGAAAAAAAATTATGCAAAGAGGGTTCAGAGCCACCTTAAATTTTTCAAAATGCCATTAGTATTCGATAATAAAAGATGGTGGTCACCGAGCTCGTTTTTGAGTTGTAAGCGCTTGACTCTCGGACGTACAAGTAACTCATACCCCCACCGTGGTGCAAGGGGTGGAGGGGGGGTGGTACGAACCCCTCCCCTGGGTTTTCGTTAGGTTAAGATACTTTGAAAAGGTAATACCAGCAATAGATAGTCTGTTATGTCGTCTATACGACTAGGTTAATATTATGGGTTACATATGCAAATTGCATCGCTGGGGGCCTATGATGTCATCCAATATGGCGGACTTTTTTTTCCTTTTTTCAGTCTAATATTGGTTTCTCTTGACAAAATTAAAAGTTTCACTCACAATTACATTTTTAAACAGCTGAACATGTAAAATATGACTTAATGTAACTTAATGTTGTGTTATAACTGTTTTATGCTCAGGAACAGAGCCTTAAAGCTTACAACATCTCAAGGAATAGAATTCAATATTACTCTTTTCACAAAAATTAATGTCACTTTCCTTTTAATATCTCAAGAATCTACAAGTTGATTTTCACCAAATTTTCAGAAAAGTTGTCTTAATGATAAACGAACAGCTACTGAAATGGAGAGATGTACAGAGAAAATTCCCACGATAAAATCGTAAAAAAACCTTGCGAGGGTTGCATCCAAACCCCCTCCCCCCTCTTGTACGTCTGAGGGTTAAAGCTAAAATTAAGGGTGTTTTAGCAGGCTATATTGTTGCTATGGTAACCTATTGTGCCACAAAATTAACAGCAACTTGTTCAACGATAATTAAACAGTTTGTTGATACCATGATTATGGTATCAACCGATATATAATGACCCATCAAACTGTAAGTCGTGGCAAGAACAATATCTCATTCGTTCGCTGCGCTCACTCTTGCGATACTGTTCTTACCACTCGAATTTATAATTTTAATGCATATCTTCTCGCAACCGTGTAGCATCCTCTATTAACAAATTATTATCACTTTTTCGGGCATTGTGGCGCATTTTACCGGCGGGCTAAAATGGAGAATTTAGTGGGCTAAAATGTATTCATATCGATGATTTCACTCGAGTTAAAGAACTCGCTCGAGTTCAAGCACGGCGATCAAGACAAAGAGTATGTCACTACAAAGCATACAGAACAAACCAAGAACAATCAAGGTGGTTCAAGCACTGTTTCAGACTCCGTTGACAAAGTTCTCCACGCTGGTAGAGTGTTGTTACAAGAACGAGCCCTTGGGAAAGAATTCTATCGCCTAACTTATGCCGAAGATTTCCAAAAAGGATGGACTTTCCCAAGTTAACACAGCACATTCCGTAAGGGCGTCCACTATAGTAGTGTTGAAAGTGGGGTAGCGAGCCCACAAAGCAAATGTGGGGCGAGTCTTTAAATTTTGCTAATAGCGTAAAGAAAGGGGTGGGTGGAGTCATTTTGCTTTCGCAGCAAAATGAGGGGAGTTTAGAACATACTAGCTTAATAAAAATATTTTTAAAATGATTTGAATATTAATATAAATGGAATTTAACAAAGACTCACCTGAAATGAAAAATCTTAAGAAAGAAAATTATAAACAGTATAGAAAGAGATATTGCAATGCGCGGCTAAAGAACACAGAATGGTATTGTGATATTTGTAAAAACGGTAAGAATTATACACTTGGGGGTAAATGGTCACATTTAGGTACAAAAAAGCATAGGCGTAACTATTATGATTTATATCCATTAATAGAACTTTAATTACAACTTTTAAATCTCAAAACAAATCGACAATCATTATATACTATGAAAATGTTTAAAGAATATTTAAACTCATTTCAGAATAAAAGTCTTTTAGAGAAGACTTACATTAGAATGAGTTTTAGACCTAAAAAGACAACTGATGGTAGGATCATTCTTGAAGCGGACCAAAGAGATTAAAATTACCACAACCTTTAATACCAACAAAATATATTCCACCAAAACCAACTCCAAAACCAAGAACAAAAAAACCAGTACCTTTTCCAAGAAGTCAACCTCCTAAACAGATACGAGAGGATATAAAAGAGTTAATTAAAAAAATTACCCCATATTACAAACCAGAATTTATAAATGAATTTGAAAGGGAGTTATCTTATAAGAAAAACCATAAAGAAATAGTTAGAGAAAATAGCAAGGCGCTCAAGGGGGCTGCAAAATCATTTTCAATATTGATTCTAGACCGCTTAGATCCTGATAACCAAATGTATTTAACTTCAATAAACGTTGCCCGCAAATTAGAGAGCTTATTGGGAGTCGAGTAGGGGTAACTCTAAAAATAACATTGAAAAAGAGCTGACCGATGAGAATGAAGAGACTTATTATGAATTTAAAGATGTTTATTTTAGTAGTAGAATTTTTATCATAACCAATCCGGAAGAAATACTAGGTAAATTAGATCGTGGCAGAGAAGAAATAGAAAATGCTATTGCCATCTGGTTGTCTGAAGGTTCTGGCTGGACAATTGAGGCTACATTAGAACATTATGTTAATGTTGTCAAATATGTTCCTCTCCGCGTTGGTATGTATATCATACTTCCCAAAGAGTTAAGGAACTCAAATAAAGGTTTTAATAAACTTGCAAAATAAGGATGATAAATGTATGGTTTGGTGTATAACCAGAGCGCTTAATCCAATGGTAAACAATCCTCAGAGAATAAAAAGTCAGATATAGAATTTGTAAAGAAATTTGATCTTAGATCTGTCAAATTTCCAACAACTCTAAGTGAATTGCATAAGTTAGAACTCATTTTTGAAGTAACGATAAATATATTTTATTATGACAATGGAGTATATCCACTATATCTGAGTAAAAGTCACTATTTAGTTATTGTCAAAATGTTAAGGATTAGTGATAAAGATGATAACAAAAAGTTTCATTTTGTACTTATAACTGATTTTGACAAATTAATGTTTAACAAAACAAAGCATAAAGGTAAAAAGCATTTTTGTATGAATTGTTTACATTGTTTTACTACCGAGAGTGTTTTAACGAGGCATAAAGATGTGTGTTACGAATTGAATGATAAGGCTTTTCCAATATTACCAGAAAAATATGTTGATAAGGATGGTAATGAAGTAATACCAAATGTAAATTTTAGAAATGAGAAGAATGGATTACCATTACCGTTTATTATCTATGCTGATTTTGAATAAATACTAGAGAAGATTAGTAATGAAATGAAATCTGAAGACCAATCATATACTGAAAACCAATCATATACTATAAAGACTCATAAACATATACCATGCAGTTTTGGTTATAAAGTAGTTTGTTTTTACAATAAGAAATACAGCAAGGATGTTGTTATATATCGCGGTAGGGATTCAATATCTAAATTTCTCCATTCTATCTTAGAAGAAGTAGAAAACTGTAAGAGGATAATAAACACTGAATTCAATAAACCATTACTTTTAACTTATGATGAGGAAGAAGAGTTTCAAAACGCGACTGTTTGCTATATTTGTAAAGGAATTTTTAGAGATGATGATAGAGCAGTAAGAGATCATTGCCATATAACTGGGAAATATCGTGGTGCTGCTCACAATTCATGAAATTTAAAAGATAAAATTAGCAGTAAAGATTTAAAAATACCTGTAGTTTTTCATAATCTGAAAACATATGATAGCCACCATATAATGACAGAAATAGGGAAAATTATAAAATCAGAGAATAAGAAGATAGAAGCAAAAAATACGAAGATAGAAGCGGAGAATAAAGAGATAGAAGAAAATGCAACAGAAGAAGAACTAGACCTTGGTATAAAAAAAGATAAAGAGAAAGATCGAATCTATTGGTATTGATGTTGTGCCATGTAATAATGAGAAATACAAAGCATTTTATCTTGGAAAACATTTAGCATTTATTGACAGCCTAGAACTTCTAAAGGGTAGCTTAGATGAACTAGCAAGGGGTCTAAAAGATACTGATTTAGAATACACAAGAGCTTGTTATAAAGTGGAAGAAGAATTTTTATTGATGAAAGCGAAAGGTGTCTACCCATATGATTACATGGATTCATTCGAAAAGTTTAATTATACTAGTTTACCCGCGAAGAGCGATTTTTATAATGACTTAGTTGAGAGACATATTGAGGATAAAGACTATGAACATGCGAAGAGAGTGTGGGATACTTTTAATATAAGGGATATGGGAGAATACCATGATTTGTATTTAAGGACTGATGTTTTATTACTCGCTGATATATTCGAAAACTTTCGCAAAAAGTGTCTTTTAGCTTCAAACTATGGTCTTGATCCAGCATATTACATATCACTACCACATTTTGCTTGGGATGCAGCCCTTAAAATGACAGGGTTAACGTTAGAATTAATAACTGATATTGATATGCTTCTCTTTATTGAATCTGGTATGAGAGGAGGAATAAGCTATATTGCGAAGAGCAAATTTGAAAAAGATTTATACAAACTTATGAACAATAGCGTATTTGGAAAGACAATGGAAAATGTAAGGAAAAGGTGTAATATGCACTTAGAGACAGAATATAACCATTTTCTTAAACTTACATCAGAACCAAATTATACAGGATGCAAAATATTTTCAGAAGATTTGGTTGCAGTAAATATGAGAAAAAAAGCAGTCAAAATGAATAAACCAGCATATGTCGGCATGACTATTCTTGATAACAGCAAAACATTAATGTTAATTTTACTTGTAAAATGTAGTTAACTAATCGGAGCTTATCGAAAGTTTCTATCTACTATGGTTTACAAGTGTTTACTTCAACTAAGCCATTGTAATCATTCCAATATGTCTTGAAGGACCTTGGCGTGACATTGCTTAATATAAGGTCTGCCTTGTTCCATATTATACAACACAAACTGACCTTTGGGTCTTGAGCATCTCGATAAACAAGTCCCATTGTTAGCGAACTGTAATCGATACCAAGGTACATATATATCCATTAGCTCAGAGTTGCATGCTCTATTGTTTGAGGTTGCGTGCACAAATTGTATTGTGTTCTTTCGTAGTTTACTTCGATTTAGCTCTGTATTTACTCATCGATCATGCCTCCTCGCCCATCAAAACGCAGTAACCGTCCTGTCAGTTTGGACCCGAAGTCACTGACTTTGGCCGAGCTCAATGCTCTCCCAAGGAATTCCCTTATTCTTCTCGCCTCGGCACGGAATCTCGTGACTACTGGCACAAAGTCGCGTTTGGCCCAACGTGTCTACGAACACGAACGTGCGACCAGCCACCAAACACAGGTCACCGGCCCTCGCCGCCCAGCTCCAACGACGTCCAACGTGAATCCTGAAGTGTCCACGGACGCGGATCGGCCGCTTTCCTCTCCAGATCTTCCACAGCTCTCTTCGGGCTCACAGTTCTCGCACGATCAACTAAGCAAGCTCCGCGAGATCATAGCTGAGGTCATTGGCCCACAACGGACTGACTCCGACCAAGCCCTTGGCTTGCCCACCGATGTTCCTCCACTATCCCCCGCCAGCGGCCTTAACATCCTCAACAACACCTCGGGGCAAACCGCACAAAGCCTCCCACATGTGATCCAAGATGGCGGCCGTTCACAACACCAACTGGTGCCCAGTCTTCCCTCGGCTCCCCAGGGTTCCGCCCCTCTCTTGAATCTGGGAGCTCAAAACGACTTCACTTTGCCACCATTGCCGGAGAAATTACGCTCCAAGATAGCTAAACGTGAGTACATTGACTTTAATGACCTATTGTCAGACAATATGTACCCACACCCCTCCTTCGCCTCCTCCCAGAATAACTTCACCCTGACGGTTGACCCTCAGGATGCCACTACCCTAGCCTTTGTACCCTCCCAGCGGAAGAAACGCCGCATCGATGGGCTATCTTCCTGGCTCGAAGCTTGGAATGTCTTCCTGCGCTCAACCCTCTCCTTATATCCACAACTCGCCCCAGACCTCCTCGCATACCAGGACCAAGTATGCAAATTTAGTAGAAAGTTCAAGGCATCAGCCTGGCTTATGTACGATACAGCCTTCCGGTACATGGCTGCCTCCAATATCACCATGGCCTGGGCTAAAGTAAACGAGCAGCTGTATAATGATATCTTAAAGGAGGAGACCCTCCCTTACTGCATTAATTGCCATGCCTATGGTAATCGTACCTTGGCTTGCTCTATGAGATCAAAGCCTGCTCAGTCCTTTCGTCCCTACTCCGCTACCTCCACCACCACTGGCCAGTCCCAGACCCTCACCAGCACTCCCATCCAACCATCATCGACCCAGCCACTTCAGCAAGGCGCCATCTGCCGCGACTTCAACCGCCGTGTCTGCCGCCGCCCCAATTGTCAATTTCGGCACATCTGCAACAAACCGGATTGTGGAGGAAACCACCCTGGCTCCCAGTGTCCTAAAATACCCCCTATGTAACCCCACCCCCCTCAGTTTAAGCCCACCTTCCACACCGGTCAACATTATAAACCTGACTGCAGAACTCAAGCATCACCCTGACCAGCAATATACCACAAGCCTCCTCCACGACCTCCAATGGGGTTGCGACATTGGTTACACTGGACCTCGCTTTGCTAGGATAACACCAAACTTAAAATCAGCCCACCCTCACCCTGAAGCAATCTCTGCAGCTCTAGCCAAGGAAGTGTCGAACGGCCATACTGCGGGGCCCTTCCTATTACCTCCCATCCCCAATCTCCAATGCTCCCCCCTCGGGGTAGTGCACAAAAAGGATGATTTGGTTTTATCAACTGAGTTGATAATGTGAATTAGCCACCGTAAAGAGATTCAGAAGCTGACGTTTCGAGCGCTAGCCCTTCGTCGGAGCGAATCGAGGAATTGTGGGTTGTGTGTGGTTTATATACAGAAGTATGGAGCTACGCTATTGGTTGGTGCCTGGCAACGTGAAAAACAGAATAAATTAGTTAAATGAAAAACGTTCGTTGATACCGTGAGGATTAAGAGTGCCGATTTGAAAAATAAATTTTTGTTCTAGAGTTTTGCGGCTTTCTGTGCTTCCTTGATGTAGGGAGAGGCCGCAGACTGTCATATGTTGCGTAGAATGATTCGGCAGATTAAAGTGTCTAGCGACCGGTTTAGATGCGTTTTTGTCGTCTTTCTCTACGTCACGAAGATGTTCTCGAAATCGGTCGCCTAGTCGTCTACCTGTTTCGCCGATATATAACTTTTTGCAAAGGGTGCAAGTTATACAGTAGATGACATTGGCTGAGGTACAGGTAAAATGATCAGTGATCTTAATGGATCGCTTGGGTCCCGACAATTTTTCAACGTTGCAAATGAAAGGACATGTTTTGCATCGTGCGCGTGCACATTTAAAAGTACCGGGTTGTTCACTCGTTTGAAAAGCACTTCTGACTAAAAAGTTACCTATGTTTTTGTCGCGTTTGAATGAAATTAATGGCGGTTGCGAAAAGATTCTGCCAGTATCGGGATCATTTTGAAGTAATTTAAAGTTTTTTAGAATGATGGATTTAACTGCGTGGTTGTGAGGGTGAAATGTGAGAGTGAATGGAATTCTATTGTTATTCTCCTTCTGAGACGTTTGTAGTGCTGACTGCCGATCAATTTGTTGGGCGCGATGATGGCCTGCTTCAACAACAGAGGCAGGATAGCCACGTTTGTCGAAAAACTCGCACATTTCTTCTGATTTTAAGGAAAAATCAGAGTCTACACTACAAAGGCGACGAAGTCTAAGAAATTGAGAATAAGGAATGGAATTCTTGACATGTGATGGATGTGAAGATGAATACAACAAATAACTATGAGAATCTGTGGGTTTGTAGTGCACACTGGTGCATAAACCGTTGCCTTCGACAAAAACCTTAATATCTAGAAATGCTAAAGAAGTATCGGAAATTTCCCAGGTATATTTAAGAGCCGGATGAAACGAATTAACAGCAGTTATAAATTGATTGAGTTCCTCTCTGGTGGAGGAAGTGGCGCCGACACAGTCGTCAATGTAGCGACGGTAGAGGTCAGGTTTGGGGCCGTTGTATTGATTGAAAAATTGGTGTTCAATGTAGCCTACGAAAAGATTGGCGTAGCTGGGTCCCATTTTGGTACCCATGGCCACACCATTGATTTGTTTATAATAACTGTCGGCGAATGAAAAACAGTTTAGTGTTAAAACTAGTTCAGCCAAGCGGAGCAGTGTTTCCGAGCTTGGTTCCTTAACAGTACGTAAATCAAAAAAATGTTTGAGGGCTAGAAGACCTTCGCCATTAGGGATGACGGTGTAAAGAGATGTAATATCCATAGTGAAAATAAGTTTGTCTTCGCCCAGGAAATTGAAATCGCGAAAAATTTGGAGTGCGTGTTGACTGTCTTTAACATATGACGGTAAAGATCTGACGATAGGTGCCATAATTTTGTCCAAATAGCTAGAAATGAGTTCGGTAGGGCAACTACATG
>JAEMPF020015262.1:2500-12855 GCA_022496165.2 Catalaphyllia jardinei | reverse complement strand
AAAACCATTGGAATCCCAATACTGGCAAGTAAAGTACCAAGGAAACCACCTGATTGTTTTTTTGTTGGTCTTATATGAACACCTGAACCTGATTGAAGGCAGATAGAATGTCCTGCTTTTGTTTTGCAGTTAGTAGGTGTTTGTTTGCAATAAGCTTATCAATTTTGTTTTGTGGAATGAGGAAACCACCTTTCTGTACTCCTTTTCCAGATATCTTTTTAACAATTTGCTGTGCTCCTGCACTAGATGCCCCTGCTAAAGCTGCCAATCCCATAGTTTTCGCAATGGTTGGTCCAAATGCACGCGCAAGAGCTAGAGCTGAAGTTAGTAAACTGCCACCGACTTGTTTTCTGATATTTGTCTTGGAAAGTTTGATATCCATACCTTTATTCAATTTCCGATTCTTGTCCAATCTATTCTTCACTGTAGCTGGGACATATAGAGTGTCATTTCCATTAAGAGAGTCATTAGTTAGCCTTATGACGACTGTTTCTCTTTTACTATAAGCATCACCAATATTCTTCTTCTGATTTTTTGATAGTTTAACATTTATTGCAAAAAGCTGAGTCGACTGTCTCTTTGTATAGGACGATAGCGTGTACACTAAAAGCATCAGCTGCTAATGTATTAGCATTTAGTTTATACCTAAATATCAACTGTTTTGGATCTCTAGTTACTTTTTCTGTTTGAAATGATAAATCAAAGTATATGAGAGAATAAAGAGAGTTGTAATTAGCTAGGTTGAGCTGTGTGCCGGTGTTGTAATTATTCTTTCTCATACCATAAGACATCAAATCGTTGAATATTCTTACTTTTGATTCTGAATCGTATTTCTGGATAGAATATTCCATTCCCGTATTCCAATCTACATGTCGTCAAATAACGATGGTTAGCAGCAACGTTGTCGGCTGAATCTAATTTGAAAGTATCAAAGAGGTATGGATTCATATTTGCATTGTTTGTTTTAGGTCGTTGTAGATATACAAAGATGGCAATAACATTATCAATGCTGGAGGAGATCTGGAAGAACCTGCTGCTATTTGTTGGTGCTGAAACCTGATATAATTCTCTTTTATACGTCCAAGTCTTCTCTTTCATAAAGGAATTGACAAAATTATTAAATAAGCTGTCCTTTGGTAACAATCTTGGGACCCATAGTAAGAATCTGTTAACAACCACTCGACCAGCATCTGCAGCAGCTGCTTTAAATATTAATTCATCATCATTCTGTAACTCTATATTAAACTCGAGTTGCATTGGGACTAGCATTCGTTCATGCAACTCTTCAAAGAAACTGTAACGATTAAGAGGTATGATTACATTAACATCTTTGTGAACATCTGCGTCTGTCATCAAAAGTTTTCTAGCCTGATAACCTGTATTAGTGTTGGCAGAGGTGGAATCTGTATCCAGATACCAAAGAGAGTTTTTGGCAACACTACGACTAAAATCATCACTATATTCGAGTAGGTTCTTCACAAAAGTAACTTTATGGAGATTATTAGTATCATACACAATCTTACCAGCACTCTTTATCATAATATGGTTAATCAGTGAATGGGCTCCATTGATAACTGCTGCACGATCTGCAACAACACAGTGCTCTCCATCAGCCAATTTTTGCAACTGAAATTGTACCTCAAAATAAGCATTATACCAATCGTAGTATGAAGACCTGTCATTAATCGTAAACTTATACCCATTTTTTTGTTGGTGTTGACCATTACCTGGGATCCGAATAACATCATCTAATTGATATCGAACCAATTCATATCTTTGTAAATATTCACTTGTTCTGAAAGCCATTATATTAATATATTACATAATTTTACTCTAATTTCTTCTTCTTTTCAAACCTGATCCTGATATGAGTCTATTGATTAACATATCAGTACTTTCTTCTTGCTGTGGTGGAACTATTTGTCCTCCATCATCAATTCTCATATTCCTAAGCTTTTTCAAGTCTCCCGACTTATCAGATGTCTTTTTACCAACCCTTTCACCTACTGATTTTAATGCTTTCTCACCTGATTTCTTGGCAAACTTTTTTACAACAGATGACGCGGCACTCTTCATTGGTTTGAAAATATTATCAACGATAATCCCTGATCCTACATGTTTGTCCACAAAAATACCGAGTTTTGGATGATAAACCCTAGTGAATTCAAATGGTTTCATTATAATATTATGTTATATTATTCTATCCTTTTTAGAATTAATGAAAAAGATGTATCAGCTCCATTCAGATTAATTAATCTCCTTTTTCCATCTGTAATGTGTATCCTAATACTACTTATACTATTCTTATTAGTGGGATTGAATGTGACTCTTCGCGGTTCAATGGTAAATGAGTAACTAGGTTGAAGTACACTGGTTGAGAAGGAATAAATAATGTCTGTATCTTCACCATCCACAAGTGAATCATTAATCAGGTTGCAATGAATATTAAGAATGTCTGTATCTTGACTGAGATTAGGGACTCTTTGTCCTATATTAATTCTATCCTTCAATACTTTTTTATCAAACCCAATTAGTTCATTAAAATTACTAGCTGTCAAATCAATCTGGTAATTCTTGGCTAACATGACTGTGACCCTAAATGTTGTATTATCAAATTCGAGAGTGATAGGATACTCATTATTATTAGCACCATCTTTGACAATCTTCGTTGTGTCCGTGATGTATGTATCAAAGTCAGTATAGTTCCAGACTACTGCTGGTAAAGTGATGTTGTGAAATGTTGAACCATTATCAGAGCTGTATTTTATTAGTTGATTGTTGTATGATGAATTTACATTAAACCATGTGAATGACATGTTAATGATTCGGTTCAAGCCAACTACATATTGAGAATTGCTATCCAATATTATGGGCTTGTTGAATTTAGTTGTAAAATCCTGAGGAGTATTGTTTCCTTGATCTTTAACGCTGTATGATGATAAAACAATCTCGCGATCCATGTATATAATAACTTTACACAATTATACTTTGAAATACTGATTATACAATTTATTATACTGCGGTCTATTTATTGTTGACATTCTCAATAATGTGTCCAGTATACTAACTCCTGTATTTCTCATCTGAATTGATGTGTTGCCTGCAATGGTTTCACCAATAATCAATTCTAATTTCTTGAGAAGCTGTTTGGGATTGTTGAAAAACATAACATTCCCACCTCTCTGTTTTCTTTTTCGGCTTTTTATCCCAGAACCTTTCCTTGTTTTTATTTGAGCATTAAGATATTCAATGTATTCATTCAATACAGCTCTTCGATCATCCATTGCTTTAGTCATCATCTGCGTATCAGCTTCCTTTATCTTCCCACTTTTGTATTTTTTTGTAATATTTGCCTTATAACCTTTCAATTTATTCCTTTCTATTGCAGCATTCTTTTTCATCTTGTTGAGATAGGTCATATTTTTTTGGGGTGTCATATCCGGCTGCTTCAATTGATAATCTATATCTTTATAATTCTGAAGACCCATATTATCCAAAATTGTATTTGTTAAATATTCATCATCCAATGTATAATCAACTTCTTCATCTTCATCGTATTCAGGTGGCTGCTCTTCAGGTAGCTGCTCTTTAGGATCTTGGGGAAAATATTGGGGATCGACATATATCTCTTTCTTCCCTTCAATGAGGTCCTCCAACGATTGTTCATATGTTGGTGGTTTTGGTATTAATTGTTTTTCTTGCTGTGGTGGTACAGGTTGTTCATCAAAAAGATCACCCAAATTCATGTCTTCAACTTCATCATCAATATCAATACCGTAATTTGGAACTTCCCCTTTCTTCAAAGGTCTTTTTCTCCTTTTAGGCATCCTTAAATCCAAATTACTGTCAATTACATCATCTAATTTACTTGTCACTGGTTTGAATACCTTTTCGAATGATGATTGTCTTGTCTCCTGTCCGATTTTATGTTGTGTGATTAGATCATGGACATAATTGATTTTATTCCCTAATTTTGTTTTACTTTTTGCAAGTTCTTTCCATTTAAGCAAACTCATTTTTTATATTATTACATTATATAAAAATGACAAATCATATATAAAAAACAACATTTAACACCATGTTGAACACCATGTTTAACACCATTTTGAAATAATATAACAATATAATGTAATGAGAATACCAAATTATGATGTTAAAGACGATGTGGTCTCAAACTTTAGACAACTATACGATTTCATGCCTCATCAATGTTTTCGGATGCTAATTTGCGGTCCAAGTGGTTCAGGGAAAACAAACACATTAGTGCATATGATCTACAATCTGCTTGATTTTGATAAAGTTTATTTGTATGCTAAAAATTTAGAACAATCCAAGTATCAGAATCTTATGAATGTCTTTCAACCGATAAGCGATGAGGTTGGTTATGATGTTATTGAAGCAAGAAATGATGAAATTATTCCAGTTCAAGATCTTGACTCTGACTCACAAAAAAATCGTCATTTTTGATGATTATGTATGTGAGAAAAACCAAAAACCATTAATTGACTACTTTATACGAGGACGGCATAAAAATTGTAGTGTGATTTATCTGAGTCAAAGTTATTATAAAACTCCAAAGACATCAGATTGAATTGTTCTCACTTCTCCATTTATGAGTTTCCAAGTGTTAATGAGAAGAGTTTAATTTGCCGTGAAAACAGTATTTCAAAAGAATCATATGAAAAAGCAACTAAGGAACCACATTCCTTTGTTTATATCGATAAGCCACGAAAATTCACCACTAAAAATTTCAATGAAAAAATATAATCTATTAATATAAATGAGTTATTCAAACGGACTTTTACCTTCATCATCATCAGTTATTGGTAAACGTGGACGACCTGGGTTACCAGGTGTTGGATTCAATTTAACAGATGATGGTAATTATGATATTGAAGATAAGCGATTAACCAATATTGGTGAGTCTACTGATGATAATGATGCAGTTAGTTTAAAAGTGTTGAAAGAACATACTAAAGTCAGTCAAAATAGTTATCATTTACAACCAAGTTTTCAATTTTATAAAGACTTTGGTGATAAGAGTCAATTAATTGTAGGTTCACCACCAAATACATCACCAGACCATTTCTTTCAAAATCATAAAGCGCATAATGATGTTTATATAGTTGAGAAAGAAGGTGATGATACTGGTTTTAGTGGAGAAGCATGGTCTAGTATAAAAATGAACGGTAATCAATTAGAGAGTGGTACTTATACCTCCGTTTTTGAAATATTTGTTATTGATAGTTCTGGTAGTTTTCGTGTTGATGATACAATAATTTTTAATGTTCATGGTGACAGTCATTTCGTCATAAAAACATTTGACAGTGATAAAATTGATGGTAAATACACTAAATCAATCATTCAATTCACAACTGATGGAAGAGCTGGAGTAGATAATGGGATAAAATTCCAAATTAGATATTATGGTTCTCAATACAATAAAAACATTAAATTTCTATTTTATTCAAGAGTGATTAAGGGTAAACAGTCGACAATTTTCGACCATACTATTTTTAATGTCCGTGATGTTGTTGATAATCATATGATTCTCTATTTTGAGAATTTGAATCTAAATGGCAATCTTATTGATGGTTTAGGTGATCCTGTAGCATACGCTAATGCTGCTAACATTGCTATTGCTGATAAAGCCAGTAAATCATATGTCGATGGAGAAATAGCAAAAGTCCATATAGATACTACACCATTACTTCCCAGAGATGGTAGTAGAAAAATGACTGGTGATTTAGATATCGATAAAAATCACATTCTATCTGTGGAAAATTTAGATGATCATAAGGTTGATGATGCTTTGGAAGTTAGAGCCAGAGATTTGCGAAGCGTTGTTAACAAAGGATATCTGAATGAAAATTTTCTCAAAATGGTGGACAAAGACGGTAAAGAATATTATGATCTCAAACAGAATATAATAAAAAACTGTGAACCTTACTATGATGGACTTTTTGATGATAACAGTTTAGTCAGTAAAGCTTTTGTTGATTCTCAAATTGCTAAAATACCACATGCTGCAAATACAGACAAATTTATTCATGTTGATGGCACAGTAGCAATGAATGCAGATTTTAATGCTGGTGGACATTTCATTGATAATGTTAAAACAATTGTTGAAGACGATGGAGAAAATCCAAATTATGAACAAATAAAACATAAAGCTGTTAATTTTGAATTGTTGAAGAAAACACGAGACTATTTAGTCCGTTTCATTTCTGAGATGGATTACTTATTAACAGATTGAAGTGAGGCTATGGAAGGTGATTTAAATTTAGCTAATCGCAGTATCATCAATCTCAAAGATCCACTACCATCAGACAGTAGTTATGCAGCTTCTGTTAATTTTGTTAACAAAACTGTTAATGATAGTAACACAATCATAACTGGTATAATTGATGAGAAAATAAAAGCGTCTGAAACACAATCCATAGATTCAATCAATAAAGAAAATGTCTTCAAAAGAGTGATGGATAATGATGAGTTCAAAGAAGATGATGATGATATTCATAAAATTGGAGTTCAGAATAAAGATTTTCATTCAGTGAATAAAAAGACTTATGAATTCAAGATTGATTTTGATTCAGATATTGGTTATTACAGCGCCAGACTATCAATTGATTTGGTATATTTACCAAAAGGTTCTTATACAATGGTTTATGAAATGTATGTTGAAGATGGTATTACAATTGATGAGATAAATGCATCAAGTGGAACTCTCTCTGTTGGAAAGATTAATTCTAGAATAGATGGAACAAAGACACGTAGTATCATCCATTTTTCTAAATATACTATATTTCCTAGTTTTGATGATTTAGATATTGATATAAGATTGAAAAGTAAAACTGATCCACAAACTACTATTTATGTTGTTGTTTACGGTGTTTCTGGTACAGTTAATAATATTCAAGTCAATCTTTGGGATAGATTTTACTATTATGATGATAATGTTTTAAATTATGAAGTACCTATTGATATGGGTAATAAAAAATAACTGGAGTAGCTGATGGTACTGCAGATAGTGATGCTATCAATAAAAAACAATTGGATGCATATTGTGTTTATTATTATTTCACAAATGATTTGAAGCATGATAATAATTATCAAATAAAATTCCCAAATTTTGCTGGTAATTACCCATATCGTGGAATTTTACAAGGTTCTCGTATGATTGATGTGTTATTAACTGGTTATTATCATGTCATATACACCGATTATTATAAAGGAAGTGGTAAATTCAATATTAATCAACTAACATTTGACGGTTTTGATGTACCTCCATTGATATTATTCAGTATAAATCTTAATTCAACAGCTGATTGGACACCTTTAACAATTAATGCAATTATAAAAATTGATTTACTCAAAACAATAGATAAGATCCGTCTAGCTCGTTTGCATTTTTTATGTAGTCGTACCATTTCTCTTAATGGAGCAGGATACAGCACATTTTATATAAAATATTTACACGCTTGAACCAAAATAGTATAAACAATATATATGAAAGAGTCAGGAAAAAACATATTCAACTGGAATCATATTTCAGATGAATTAACAGAAGAACAGGTAAATGAATTAAAATCTTACTACCAAGCATATCATAAAAAGTGTTGGGCTTACAAACAAGCATTGAAACGTTTCAAAGAATGGAAATTATTAGGGAATTCATTATCAATCATATTTGCATCTGGAGGTTTAGCAAGCAGCATAGCAACTGGTGGCATCAGTTTGATTGCAATCAGTACAGCAGCACTTTTAATTCAGGGTTGGATGTCACATAAAAACCTTGATCTCAAGATCCAAAATTGTACATATGCTTACCAAAGCTATCAACATCTTCTGAATGAAATAAAGGATATGATGAGAAGTGGAAATTACAATTCATCTCAAATTTATAATACAATGAAGAACATTGATGATTATGTGACAGACAACAGTCCCATTATTGACAAGTATCTTTGTAAATACAATTAAAAATTCACTTGTTAATTATCAACTGGATTCTATCACCTTTCAATGATAGAACATTTTTCCAAAATTGGTTATAATCTTTCAATGTTCTCTTTGATTTTATCCCTCTGATATAATTATGAGGAAGCCCGAGCATCTTAAATAATTGCTTTATAATAAATTTAATACTAATCATCCGTTTGCGCCCATCATTAACCTTATGAAGAACACTATCAATCTCAATGAATACTTTATAGATCTTCTCTCTTTGATTATAAGTCAATTGTACATCATTCTTATGAGATATACTATTTATCACATTCTCAATATGGTATTTCCTTTGATATATTGTTTTTTGTTTTATCAAATACATTTTGTCATAAAAGTTGAAGTTTTTTGTTACAAAATCATAACCATGAACTAAACCACAATTCAAACAGGTATTCATATCATTTACAGTTTCCACATCTTGTTCACTACAGCATTGCTCAACTGCTTTAGTAAATGTTGTTAATTGTTTATCACAGAATGGACACATCATTTCACCATCATTAATAAATTCATCATGAATAACAGTGTTGCAAGTCATCTTATATTATTATTATAAAATATATTTTAAAATCTGTAAGCAAAAATCCAAAACTATATTACATCATGACAAAGTTGTGTCGGTCTGTTTGTAATTTTCATCAATGATTTTCATCAATGATTTTCATAAATGATTCAAGGTTTTGGTCGGTTTCCACATTTGATTCCAATATTTATTTATTTACTTATTCCAACAATTAATCAACTGCTGAAATAACAAGCTATTCATATCACTATAAAAATATTTTATAATTTTCATCACTAAGATCCAACACTGAGATCCAGCATTGATTTTTATCACTAAGATCTATCACTAAGATCCAACACTGAGATCCAACACTGATTTTCATCACTAAGATCCAACACTGAGATCCAGTACTGATTTTTATTAATTATTTTTATCACTAAGATCCAACACTGAGATCCAACACTGATTTTCATCACTAAGATAAATCCGGAGCCTTGTAAGGTCTCGTATCATACTTTCGTATGAACGAATATAAGACCCCCTCCCTTCCCCTCCCCCGAGGGGGAGCCACACTTCGGATTCCAACACTGAGATCCAGTACTGAGGTTTATCACTTATTTTCATCACTTATTTTCATTACTGATTTTCATCATTGATTTTTATCACTAATTTTTATCACTGATTTTTATCACTGATTTTCAGAATTGAAAAAAATATATAAAAATATCACTAATTTCAAAATTAAAAAAAATATTGAAAACTGTGTTGGAGTTTATTGTTTGAAACAATACTGGAAAATGTGCTCATACCCCCATTTCCTATACTACTGACTAGCGACATTCAGTCATGCTCCACAGTGGTAGAAGCGGCATGGTAAACTGGCAGGGTAAAGCTCTAGTTTGCTAAGGAGGTCTTGCAACACAGGCAGGCTGAAGAAGCAACGTCCGCTTATGATTCCTGGTTTTAGAAGACAGTTCTCTTTGGCGCAGGATCGACGATTTCGACTAACTCAAATATTTGTTTACTCAGTGACTGGTGACAATCGTTGTAAAGATACCCTTCGTAACGAGATGCTTGCTGACTACGATTTCTAGTAGCTTTGAAGTAAGTCCCTGCCTTTTTTACGCTTTTCCTTTGACTATCCAAAACATTCCCACATAGAACACATCCTTACTAACAGGTTTATTTTTTTTGCGGAGCAACAAACTCCGCCATTTTTTCCCCGCGCATGGTAATTTGCATAATATCCGGGTGTGACGTCACGGACAAGCGCTACGGACCAGTGATCCAGCCGTAGTTGGGAGGAGGACATATGACCGGACTCCCATAACGGCTGGAAATCGAGCCTAATGCACGAGTTGTGGCGGGAAAAGAATCCTAACGAAAAACAATTTACTTGGAGAGACAAAGCATTTAAAGTTCAATGTAGACGAGATTATTTTTTAGTATCTCAAAACCTAGTTAATCTTGCCAAGGATTGTCATATCTTTCATGCACCAACTTCGGATCACATTGCTGTTAAGTTATTTATTCAGTCAGATTCTCTCAACAAAAAGGCTGGACCGGGATTTTGCAAATTTAATTCATCGCTTCTGGAAGATGAAAGTTACATCACTGAACTAAAAGAAAACATCAAAACTTATTAGATAAAGGTCTCAGGTGGGACCTTATGAAAATAGAAGTGAGAGGTTTACAATAGCTTACGCCAAAAGGAAAGCTAAAAATAAAAGGGACGAGGAAAAAAAACTACAAGCCCAATTAAACGAACTATTGTCTCAGTCAGAAAAGCGCAAAAACAATCCACAACTACGTATACAGATACAAACTATTCAGATGCGTC
>JAEMPF020015260.1:0-12861 GCA_022496165.2 Catalaphyllia jardinei | reverse complement strand
AAAAAATGTATAAAAGCAACTAATAAGAATACAAATGGAGTTTCATTCTTCAACAGTTTGTATTCAGTCAATCAACATTTAGGCATCAATGCTGGTGTAGGTAAAATGGTTTGTGAAGGTTATTATGGTTGCAAATCAGGTATTTCGAAGAAAGATGGTCATTCTTATACATTTGAATATATCAAACAAGAAGACTTACCAGCTGATTACAAAAAATCGGCTAATATCAGACCACGAAGATTATCAGATGAGGATAGGAAGAAACACCAGTTGGAATCTATTAAAAAATGGCAAAACAAGGAATACCGATGTCCTAACTGCAACCGAGTTTATAATAATGGTTATAAATATGTTCACAAGAAACATTGCAAAAATAGACAAAAATAATAATATTTTTGGCTACCGATTGATAGCAATAATCAGTCTTGATAACTGTAATTCGCGATATAATATGATAATCATACTATATCGTCTTATTCATATAAGATTACATAACTTGTTCTTATATCATTTTCATATATTTCCTAAATCCTTCATTGGAATCCAACTGTTGAAATCATCACCGTATCCCTTCCACTTCACTAAAGCAATGACTTTATCAATGCGGAACACATCCTGTTTGGCTTTCAATAATTCATGTTCATAGAAACACCCTTGAATATCTTCATTTCTGAGATCCTTTAGTTTGTATTTGATTGGATTAGTGTATTGGATATTATCAACTGTGAACACTTCTTCTGTCCAGTTTGGTGTGTAACCCTTATCGAACACATTTCGTTTGTACTTAGATATTCGAACCTTATCACCTATTTTAAATTTTGGTTTCTGTTTTGATGTTTCCATATCACCACAGATTGAAGTAAACTGTACCCTAATTCTTTTTCTTTGAAGCCTCAACTGGTGTCATTTTTATGCTTGAATGTTTTTTGTTGTTGTATTGTTTTACTAGTTCAGGTAACATGTCTAGATACATTGTATTACCTTGAACTGTGAACTGTTTCCACATTTTGGATTTAATTGTCCTATTCCATCTCTCAACTACTGATGACTTCTCTTCATTCTCAGTTGAGTACATTTGTATCCCATTTTTCTCTAATAGGTCTTTCACATGTTTGTTATAGAACTCTTTTCCCTTGTCAACCCATAGATATTGTGGTTTTCTACCTTCTTTGAATATTGTTTTGAATGCTTCAGTGACAGATTCACCTTTCTTATCTTTTAATGGAACGATCCAACCATATTTGCTGAAGACATCAATAACCATTAGAAGATATCGGTAACCCTTATTCCATTTACTGAACTGTTGCATTTCAACTAGATCACTTGCCCATATTTCATCGATATGATTTGTGATTACACGCCGCCGAGTGAAGTTTCGTTTTATGGGCGTATGTAACTCATCTGCTAATTTTTCTTGCCAGTTTTCCTCACTCGACGGCTTTTCCCGTTTTTTGGCTTCACACCCATACCCAATTTGGACTTAGCTGCTATGGCGTTCCTAGCCACAGTATGACCCCATTGTCGATCTTTCCAAGGAATTGCATCGAGAGCTTTAACCATCTTACGATCAGCCTCATTCTTACATTTTACTTGATCACCTTTTGATTTGTTTCCACAAACTGAGTAATCAACATCATGCTGCATACTAACTGCATCTGTTCTACCTGTTGGTTGTTGATATATCTCAAGTATCTGACCAGTGTTGGGATCATACCTCAGTTGCTCTTCAAGAGGGTTACCAGGCCCTGTATACTTATGTCCAGGCATCACAAAACCCTTTTTGGGTGCAACTTTGAAAATGGCATTATGGATGTCTAACCCTCCACCATAACCTTTCCATTTAATCCATGAGTTGTATGATCTGCTACCTCCAGCATCTTTGGCAGTCTCTGATTTTATTGCTTCACCAGGTTTATTTCTACCTAAGTTGAAAAGTCCTTTAGCACCTGATGCCAATCCTTTAACAATAAGCTCATCAAATCCTGATCCTTGTTTCCCACTCTTCACGAATTTGGTCTTTGTTATCCCACATTCAGCACAAGTGCATTTCAACATCATACGCCCATTTTTAGCTTTGGCATATCGTTCACTACCTGGAACGCATTCAGTTTGTTTCTTCTGTTTTACGCAATATGATTTCACCATTTTATATATATAATTTAGATATTTTTGATATAATATTCAATGAATCTCTCATTATCCATTGTATCATGTATATCAAACACTTTTAATAAATCATAATACGACTTCCCCTTATTCATTTCATTCAAAAAGTATAAACAAAAGTATCCACATGTGGTTGTATTTACATTTTGAATTTGATTATTTTGATGAAGCAGAGTCAAATTCTTTCTTTTCGCATGATTTACCATTTCTTGAAAAGGAGGCATACCGAAACTATCAAAATAATTTATTACACCATCTTTTACATAAGTAGCTACCCAATGGCTTCCACTCATATATGATGGTTCAAGATTGTAAATAAATAATGCTTGGTTATGATTATGTGGAACCTTCACATCTCTTGATAGAACATCGTTGATTGAGATGTTGAGATATCTGCACCATTTTAGCAGATCATGATTGCTCATCGGGATGTCTTCATGGAATTTCGGTTTCACAGTATTACTCCTAGAAGTGGAATTTGATTGAACGGGCTGTTTGGTCCTAATAGTAGACCCTTTCATTTCTTGTATATAATATATGTTATATAATTTTTGATTATAAAACATATGTGAAATGAGGAATATCTTATTAGTGTTAATACTTTTTATACTATAACCAATTCATTTCCCACCTTGTCGATTACGACTGTCTCTTCGTATAGGACGATAGCATGGACAATGAAATTTGCAGCACTACTTGCGCTCAGTTTATACCTGAATATAAACTGCTTTGGGTCTCTAGTTACTTTATCTGTTTGATACTCCAAATCAAAATATGTGAGAGAAAAAAGAGAGTTGTAATTAGACATGTTGAGTTGGGTACCGCTATTGTAATTATTCTTTCTCATTCCATATGACATCACATCGTTGAAGATCCTTACCTTTGATTCTGAATCGTATTCAGTTTCTGGATAGAATACTCCATTTCCATATTCCAATCTACATGACGCGAGACTGCTATTATTATCAGCCGCATTCAGTTTAAAAGTATCGAAGTGTTAAGGATTTGTATCTTCATCGTTTGTTTTATTTCATTGGAGGTAAACAAAGACGGAAATAACATTGTCAATACTTGGTGAGATCTGGAAGAATCCACTGCTCCGTGTTGGATTAGAAGCTGTATACAATTCTCTTTTATACGTCCAAGAATCCTTTGACAAAAAGGATTCGATAAACTTATTGTATAAAGTGTCCTTTGGCAATAGTCTCGGAACCCATAGTAAGAATCTATTGACAACCACTCGACCAGCAGCTGCTGCAGCTGCCTTATATATTAATTCTGTGTCATTCTGCAACTGTATATCGAACTGAAGTTGCATTGGGACCAACATTTTATTATGTAACTCTTCAAAGAAACCGTATCGATTAAGGTATAATTACATCGACATCTTTGGCGGCATCACCAACAGCATCACCAGCCTCACTCACTCTTTTCGTCAACTCCCTTCTAGCCTCAAATCCTGTATTTCCAGCAGCAGTCATGTCAGCCAAATTTGCTACATCCAGATACCAAAAACTATCTTTAGCCACCGAGCGACTGAAATCATCACTGTAAGAGGTTCTTGACAAAAGTTACTTTATGAAGATTATCAGTTTCATATACAATCTTACCAGCACTCTTTATTGTCAAATGGTTAATTAATGAATGAGCTCCATTAATAACTGTTGATCGGGTTGCATTTGGAATACCTGTACCAGGTAATGGCCAATGCCTGTAACTGAAACTGCACCTCAAAATAAGCATTGTACCAATCATAGAACGCAGACCTGTCATTGATTGTGAACTTATACCCATTTTGTTTTTCTGATGTTGATTGTTCTGTGGGATCTCAATAACATCATTCAGTTGATATCGAACCAACACATATCTTTGCAAATATTCACTTGTTCTGAAAGCCATTATATTAATATATTATATAATTTTACCTCCTTCTTCCTGATCCTGATATCAATCTATCAATGATCATATCTGTACTTTCTTGTTCTTTCTTCTGCTCTTTGTCCTACATCACCAATTCTCATATTCCTTAGCTTTTTCATTATCAGGTCTCCTGACTTCTCAGATGTCTTTTTACCTACCCTTTCACCTACTGATTTTAATGCCTTGTCACCTGATTTCTTGGCGAACTTTTTTACAACAGATGACGCAGCACTATTCATTGGTTTGAAAATATTATCAACGATAATCCCTGATCCTACATGTTTTTCCACAAAAATACCGAGTTTTGGATGATAAACCCTGGTGAATTCAAATGGTTTCATTATACTATTATGTTATATTATTTTTTTTTAGGATTAATGAAAAAGATGTATCCGCTCCATTCAGGTCAATTAATCTCCTTTTTCCATCCGTAATATGTATCCTGATACTGTTTATACTATTCTTGTTGATAGGATTAAATGTAACTCTTCTCGTTTCAATGGCAAAGGAGTAACTAGGTTGAAGCACACTGGTTGAGAAGGAAAAAATGATGTCTGTAACTTGACCGTCTACAAGTGAATCATTAATCAAGTCGCAATGAATATTAAGTATGTCAGTATCTTGACTGAGATTAGGCACCTTTGGTCCTATATTCTGTTTATTTTTCAATATTTATTTATCAAACCCAACTAGGTCATTGAAATTGCTTGCAGTTAAGTCAAGTTGATAATTCTTGGCTAATGTGACTGTGACCCTAAATGTTGTATTATCGAATTCGAGAGTGATAGGATACTCATTATTATTAGCACCATCTTTGACAATCTTCGTTATGTCCTTGATGTATGTATTAAAGTTAGTATAGTTCCAGACTCCTGCTGGGAAAGTGATGTTGTGAAATGTTGAACCCTTATCAGAGCTGTATTTTATCAATTGATTGTTGTATGATGAATTTACATTGAACCATGTGAATGACATGTTAATGATTCGGTTCAAGCCAACTACATATTGAGAATTGCTATCCAACGTTATGGGCCTGTTGAATTTGGTTATAAAATTCTGAGGAGTGTTGTTTCCTTAATCTTTGACGCTGTATGATGATAAAACAATCTCGCGATCCATGTATATAATAACTTTACACAATTATACTTTGAAATACTGATTATACAATTTATTATACTGCGGTCTATTTATTGTTGACATTCTCAATAATGTGTCCAATATACTAACTCCTGTATTTCTCATCTGAATTGATGTATTGCCTGCAAAAACCTCACCAATAATCAATTCTAATTTCTTGAGAAGCTGCTTTGCATCATTGAAAAATATGACATTTCCACCTCTCTGTCTTCTTCATCGGCCTTTGATCCCAGAACCTTTTATTGTTTTCAGTTTATTGCTATGATGAGTAATGTATTCATTCAATACAGCTTTATTATTGTTTAACCGTTTGTTTAACAACTGCCTCTCAGCTTCCGATATTTCCCCCTTATTGTATTTTTTTGTAACAGCTACCTTATAACCTCCAAGTTGTCTCCTCCTAAATTCCGGATCCTTTATTATTTTATTTAGATATTTTTCAGCTTTTTGGGTTGTCATTTCAGATTGATTGAGAACCTTATTAACACTCTCATAGTTCGCTAGATCTAAAGAATCCAACAATTCTCTATTTATATCTTCATCAGCTATTGTATAATCTACTTCTTCATCATCATCATATTCAGGTGGCTGCTCCGGTTCGGGTGGCTGCTCTGGAAAATATTGGGGATCGACATACATCTCCTTCTTCCCTTCCAAAAGATCCGCCAACGATTCTTCATATGTTGGAGGTTTTAGTACTAGTTGTTTTTCTTGCTGTGGCGGTGTAGGTTGTTCATCGAAAAGATCACCCAAATTCATGTCTTCAACTTCATCATCAACATCAACACCATAATTTGGAACTTCCCCTTTCTTCACTGGTCTTTTTCTCCTTTGAGGCATCCTTAAATCCAAATTACTGTCAATTACATCATCTAATTTACTTGTCACTGGTTTGAATACCTTCGCAAATGACTCTTGGCTTGTCTGCTGACCGATTTTATGTTGGGTGATTAGATCATGGACATAATTGATTTTATTCCCTAGTTTGGTTTTACTCTTTGCAAGTTCTTTCCATTTAAGCAAACTCATTTATTGTTATATTATTACGTTACATAAAAATGACAAATCATATATAAAAAACAACGTTGAACACCGTGTTAAACACCATGTTAAACACCATGTTAAACGCCATGTTGAATTAATATACCAATATAATATAATGAGAATACCGAATTATGATGTTGAAGACGATGTGGTCTCAAACTTCAGACAACTATACGATTTCATGCCTCATAAATGTTTTCGGATGCTGATTTGCGGTCCAAGTGGTTCAGGGAAAACAAACACATTAATGCATATGATCTACAATCTGCTTTATTTTGATAAAGTTTATCTGTATGCCAAAAATTTAGAACAGTCCAAGTATCAGAATCTCATGGATGTCTTTCAGCCGATAAGTGATGAGCTTGATTATGATGTTATTGAAGCAAGAAATGATGAAATTATTCCAGTTCAAGATCTTGACTCTGACTCACAAAAAATCGTCATTTTTGATGATTATGTATGTGATAAAAACCAAAAACCATTAATCGACTATTTTATACGAGGTCGGCATAAAAATTGCAGTGTGATTTATGTGAGTCAAAGTTACTATAAGACGCCAAAAGACATCAGACTGAATTGTTCTCACTTCTCCATTTATGAGTTTCCAAGTGCTAATGAGAAGAGTTTAATTTGCCGTGAAAACAGTATTTCAAAAGAATCATATGAAAAAGCAACCAAGGAACCATATTCCTTTGTATATATCGATAAGCCACGAAAATTCACCACCAAAAATTTCAATGAAAAAATATAATCTATTAATATAAATGAGTTATTCAAACGGACTTTTACCTTCATCATCATCAACCATTGGTAAACGTGGACTACCTGGGTTACCAGGTGTTGGATTCAATTGAACAGATGATGGTAATTATGATATTGAAGGGAAGCGATTAACCAATATTGGTGAGTCTACTGGCGACAATGATGCAGTCAGTTTAAAAGTGTTGAAAGAACATACTAAAGTCAGTCAAAATAGTTATCATTTACAACCAAGTTTCCGATTTTATAAAGACTTTGCTTCTAAGAGTCAATTAACTGTAAAACTACCACCAAATACATCACCAAACCACTTTTTTCAAAATCATAAGACGCATAATGATGCTTATATAATTAAGAAAGAAGGTGATGATACTGGTTTCAGTGGAGAAGCATGGTCCAGTATAAAAATGAAAGGTAATCAATTGGAGAGTGGTAGTTACACTGCTGTTTTTGAAATATTTGTTATTGGTAATGCTGGTGGTTTTCGTGTTGATGATACAATAATTTTTAATGTCCATGGTGATAGTCATTATACAATTAATACATTCGATAGTGACAAAATATCTAATCAATATACTAAATCAATCATTCAATTCACAACTGATGGAGATGGTGGTGAAGATGATGGGATAAAATTCCAAATCCGTTATTATGGTTCTCAATACAATAAAAACATTAAATTTCTGTTTTATTCAAGAGTGGTGAAGGGCAAATACTCAACAACTTGGTTTAAGTGATCCTATTGATGACTCTGATGCCACTAATAAGAAGTATGTTAATGGAGAAATAGCAAAAGTCCAGATTGATATTAATGTCTTGAAACTAGATGGAAGTAAAGCCATGACTGGTAATTTAGATACGGCTATCTGTGGATAATTTAAATGAATATAAGGTTGATGATGCTTTGGAAGTCAGAGCCAGAGATTTGCGAAGCGTTGTTACCAAAGGATATCTGAATGAAAATTTTCTCAAAATAGTGGATAAAGACGGTAAAGAATATTATGATCTCAAACAGAATATAATAAAAAACAGTGAACCTTACTATGATGGACTTTTTGATGATCCTAATGACATTGTCAGCAAAGCTTATGGGGATGCTGAAATCAGTAAATTACCAAACTCTCCCGCAAACTCTCCCACAAATCTCTGGAAATTAGATGGAAGCAGAGCAATGACAGGTGCTCTGAATATGGGTAATAATGATATTGATAATCTAAAAACTATTGTTGAAGACGATGGAGAAAATCCAAATTATGATCAAATAAAGCATAAAGCGGTTAATTTTGAATTGTTGAAGAAAACACGTGATTATGTAATGCGTGAAAGAGCAATCAATGAATCAGATCTACTTCCAAAAGATGGAAGTGAACCAATGGAAGGTGATTTAAATATGGCTAATCATAGTATCATTAATCTCAAAGATCCACAACCATCAGACAGTAGTTATGCAGCTTCTGTTAATTTCGTTAACAAAACTGTCAATGATAGTAATACAATTATGAATGGTATAATTGATAAGAAAATAAAAGCGTCTGAAACACAATCCATAGAGTCAATCAATAAAGAAAATGTCTTCAAAAGAGTGATGGATAATGATGAGTTCAAAGAAGATGATGATGATATTCATAAAATTGGAGTCCAGAATAAAGATTTCCATTCAGTTAATAAAAAAGCTTATGAATTCAAGATTGATTATGATTCCAGCATTGGTTATTATAGCACCAGACTATCAATTGATTTGGTATATTTACCAAAAGGTTCTTATACAATGGTTTATGAAATGTATGTAGAAGATGGTATCACCATTAATGAAATAAATGCATCAAGCGGATCTGTATCTGTAGGAAAGATCAATTCCAGAATAGATGGAACTAACACACGGGGCATTATCCATTTTTCAAAAAACATTTTAAACCCTGGTTTTGATGATCTAGATATTGACATTAGATTAAAAGGTAAGACCAATCCTCAGACTACCATTTATGTCGTTGTTTACGGTGTTGCTGGTACACAAAATGATGTGGACGTACAATTATGGGATAGATATTTTCATATTGATGATAATGCTAAAATTCATTTTGAAGCTCCTATCAATATGGAGAACAAAAAGATAACTGGAGTAGCTGATGGTACCAAAGATAGCGATGCCATCAATAAAAAACATTGAGACGCTTTAAAAACAACACCAACATATTATTATTACACAAATGAATTAACACGTAACAACTTAGGAGAAATCAAGTTCAAAGGTTTCAATAAATACCCCTTCGCTGCTTCTAATTACAGTGAATATATTAGGACAGCAATCAGTGGTTATTATCATATAATCTATACCGATTCTTATAAAGGAGCATCCAACACATTCAAAATCAAGGATTCATGTGCTGATAAAGATTTATTTTCTCTTCGTCTTGATACTAAATCAAAATGGACACCGCTAATAAGAAACGCAGTAATTGAAGTTAATGCCAATTCTTATTTGACATTTCTTATTAATGATGTGAATACCAATCTTGATGGAGCAGGATATAGCACATTTTATATGAAATATTTACACGCTTGAACCAAAATAGTATAAACAATAAATATATGAAAGAGTCGCGAAAAAACATATTCAACTGGAATCACATTTCAGATGAATTAACAGAAGAACAGGTTGAAGAATTAAAATCTTACTACCAAGCATATCACAAAAAGTGTTTTGCTTACAAGCTGGCATTGAAACGTTTCAAAGAATGGAAATTATTTGGAATTCATTATCCATCATATTTGCATCTGGAGGTTTAGCAAGCAGTATAGCGACTGGTGGCATCAGTTTGATTGCAATCAGTACAGCAGCACTTTTGATTCAGGGTTGGATATCACATAAAAACCTTGATCTCAAGATCCAAAATTGTACTTATGCTTACCAAAGCTATCAACATCTTCTGAATGAGATAAAGAATATGATGAGAAGTGGAAATTACAATTCATCTCAAATTCATAATACAATGAAGAACATTGATGATTATGTGACAGACAACAGTCCCATTATTGATAAGTATCTCAATAAATACGATGAAAAATTCACTTGTTAATTATCAACTGGATTCTATCACCTATCAATGATATCACCTTTTCCCAATATTGTTTATAATCTTTCAATTTTCTCTTTGATTTCGTCACTTTAATATCATTGTGAGGAAGTCCGATCATCTTGAATAATTGCTTTATAATAAATTTGATACTGATCATCCGTTTACGTCCATCATCAACCTTATGTATAACACTACCAATCTCAATAAATAATTTCTGGATCTTCTCTTTTTGTTGGTAAGTCAATTGGACATTAGTCTCATAATATATACTATTTATCACATTCTCAATATTGTATTCCCTATGATATACCGATTTTTTTCGTATCATATAGATTTTATCATAGAAGTTGAAGTTCTCTATGACAAAATCACAACCATGGACTAAACCACAATTCATACAGGTATTCACACCATCTATAGTTCCCACATCCTGTTCACTACAACATTGCTCAACTAAACTCTTGTTCTTAGGCCATCGTAGCTTGATTAAGAAAATAACACAAACAGCGGTGATAAACATTGTATTCCAACGCATTTTTACATAGAACTTAACGTTTCGTATGCTAATCAACATACATTTTCAAAAGTGACGGTTACAATTTTTGAAAACTATGTATATATCGTAAACATAAGAGGTCTGGAACCTATAGTGGCCAATACTACGATCAGATTGATGGTGTTGCCATGGGTTCACCTTTAGACCCCGTTTTGGCAAACATTTTCATGTGCCACTTTGAAGAAAAATGGTTGATGAAAAGCAGGTTTTGTCCTTCACTTTGGTTCAGATATGTAGATGACACCTTCACCATGTTTGACAGCAAAGACGAGGCGAATGAGTTTTTAAGCTTTTTAAATAGTCGACACGATAGCATCAAGTTTACTATTGAATTCGAAGAAGACAGTATGATTCCATTTTTAGACATCCTTCTCAAACGCTGCCCTGACAAC
Organism: Catalaphyllia jardinei; assembly: GCA_022496165.2. NCBI lineage: Eukaryota > Metazoa > Cnidaria > Anthozoa > Scleractinia > Caryophylliidae > Catalaphyllia > Catalaphyllia jardinei. Next base: position 1,810 of record JAEMPF020015260.1, on the reverse strand, counting down.
ACTTTCACTACATCTGTATACCGGAAAAAGACATTCACAGGCCTTTATACTAAGTGGGATTCATTCACACCTCGCAAGTACAAAATCAACCTCATCCGCACTCTTACCTATCGTTGCTTCCGAATTTGCTCCTCGCCATCTTTATTACAGGCCGCTATCAAAGATCTCAGAAAGCTCCTTTTGCAAAATGGTTGCCCCCAAGGTGTTATCACGTTCAACATTAACGATGTATTGAACAAAAATAAAAACAAACCTCTCGTTCAAGCTACAGTTCCCAAAAAAGATATCTTAATCGTGTTACCCTACTTAGGTCTTCACAGTGACCAAAGTCACGAAACGTCTGAAATCATGCGTATACAATTTCTACTCTTTCGTCAACCTCAAGATCATATTCCAAAACACACGCCGCATCAAATCCTTTTTTCCATACAAAGATCGCTTGAACCGATCTCAGAGTTCCAAGGTCATCTATAAAGCTGGTTGCTGGAACTGTGATGAATTCTACATCGGCAAAACAAAACGAAGACTCCATGACAGAAAAACAGAACATTTCAAGGCCCTCGCAAAAAGTGACCATTCATCAGCCATTGCTGATCATGTGAAAACCACTGGTCACGACATTAAATGGGATCATTTTGACATTTTAGCGTCCGGAAAAACTGACTTTCACTGCAAAATTAAAGAGACTTTGTTCATTCAAGAGCTAAAGCCTTCCCTTAATGTCAATATTAGTAGTGAGAAGTTGTTGCTGTTTAGCTGTTACTCCTCATTATGTTTATACACGTACTGCTGCAGATCATATTTCTCAGTCTAGGTTCCAGACCTCTTATGTTTACGATATATATATAGTTTTCAAAAATTGTAACCGTCACTTTTGAAAATGTATGTTGATTAGCATACGAAACGTTAAGTTCTATGTAAAAATGCGTTGGAATACAATGTTTATCACCGCTGTTTGTGTTATTGTCTTAATTGCTCAACTACTTTATTAACTTGTTGATCACAGAATGGACACATCATTTCACCATCATTAATAAATTCATCATGAATAACAGTGTTGCAAGTCATCTTATATTATTAGTAAAGATAATATTTTTATACCATTTTGTAGAAAAGGGTGAATGTGTTTCTTACGCGTAATAAATAAAGTAACAACAATAGGATATGCGATGACTCATTTCCTGTTTTTACAGACATGTCTAAACTTGTCAGCGGGGAATCCCCGAATATAACATCTGGTTTTTCCGAGAAAGTCACGCAATGAAAAAATACAATCCAAGTATAGGATTTAGTGGTTGAACTAAGTGGATGTATCCAACAATATAATTCAATTTATTCATGCATTTTTAGTCCCAGTATTGGTCTCAATCATGATTCAAGGTTTTGGTTCCAGACCGATGTCCCGGGTTTTGGTCTTGGCTCCGCATTTGATTGCTATATTTTTATTCCTATATTTGGTTCAGCCGTCTGTTCCTGGGTTGTGGTACCAGACCTAGGTCATAGGTTTTGCTTTCAAGATTCCAATATTTTATTCCTATATTTGGTTTCAATTTTTTTTATTATTCGGTTTAAGCATTTGGTTTTTCCAGCAGTTGATTAATTGTTGGAAAAATAGTTGAGAAATACAGCACAAAAAATCAGAACAGAGAACAATATGGAAAATGTGCTCAAAAAATATGCTCGAAAAATATGCTCAAAAAATATGCTCGAAAAATGTGCTCAAAAAATAGTTGAGAAATACAGCACAAAAAATCAGAACAGAGAACAATATGGAAAATGCAAGTGAAGTATGATCCTCGCAGTAAATTTT
>JAEMPF020015259.1:0-12864 GCA_022496165.2 Catalaphyllia jardinei | reverse complement strand
TACTCATAAACAGTTTTGTTGAGTTGTAATTTTAGTGTGTTCATTTCTGTGTATTATTATTTTGTATTCGCTAATAAAAGTAATATTCAAGAACCGTGTTGTTCAAAAATGTTTATTGTTGCGTGTTGACAATTAATTAGCGCTCCGAACTTCTATTGTTGTCATTTCAATGGTAGAGCTAGCCCCATGGGTTTCTCCGTTGGAGAGTTTGTATGCAAATCTAGGGTTGAAAGTGGAGTTCAGTGCGTGACTAACGGAGCGGAAAACTCGAGCAGTTTAGCTCAGATTTTATTTTCTCTCTCGCCAGCGAAGCTGAGAGTGCAGATAAAAACATAATAGATATTTTCATGAGCCAAACAGGATTAAAAGAACCCGGCTTCTTAAATCGGAGAACGTTTTCAAAGAAAGCTAGAGAACTTCAGAGTTTTTTTAAGCGTTCAAAAATTTGCGCTTGTCAATGTTTCCCAATCACGGACAGTCAAACAAGAGTTCAAAGCAGTTTGAAATTCGCAAACGTTGGTGAAAAAAGCCATCTTCACGATAATCGTTTCGAAATCGAACAAAGTTTTCAAATTTCCAGCGAGTTTAAGTTGAATAAAGGAATGAGGCTGTCGTTAAAATTTGTGCTTTTATTTTGAACAGATAAAAGAGTTTTTCAACCAGGGTTTACTATTAGCGGGCAAGTCTGGGCAAGCTTATTGTTTTCATTGTACTAGAGTCACGCTTATTAGTATAGAGGAAGACACTTCATTAGTATGGAGGAAGACACTTTATTAGTATGCAGGAAGGCACCTCATTAGTATGGAGGAAGACACTTTATTATTATGCAGGAAGACAGGGAAGACAGGGGAAGACAGTAACAAGGAGTAAAATGCTGACCTATTACTACTTATGTCCCACACACTGTCCTTCCCAGTTATTCCTGTTGGGTTTCCGTTCACCCACAACAGTGTTTTTCCCTCCCTCCCACCCTTAGTTCTGCCTGGAACCTTTGTTTCTATGTTTCGATTTTTACCTCGGTTTACTTTATATGACCAGAAAGTTTTTTTGCATGCAGATCATTATTTTATTCCTCTCCACAGATATGTATCTTTAAGATTAATCTGTACATTTTAGTATTTTACTGGACTAGGTCTCATTCCTTCATTGGATTTTGGGGATGTAGATCCACTGTGTTGCTTCCAAAAAAAATAGTAGCAGGGAATTGCAACCCCTGGCTGCACATTACCCCACAGTAAGGCTTAGCCCTTAAAGGTAGGTCCGGGAAAGTATCCACTCCAGGTGTGGACCCCCGGTCACACCTGATCTGTACGCCACCCAGGATGAGCCAGCCCTGCTAGTTCTCCTTAGTTCCTAGTGACTTGGTGATATGGGACTGACCTCCGGACACTGATCAGAACCCCTGTCCAGGGTGACTATCCCTGGTATCACTCGATTATGTCTCCCCCCAGGGGGGCTTGTCTCCAGGTCCCCTTACTCCCAGAGGTAATAGCTTCCCTGCCACCAGAAGTGGCCCATTACCTTTTTTGTGTGTGTGACCCCTGCTTAGAGCCTCAATGCAAAAACACTGCCAATTGGAAGAGTTTAATAATTCAGGACTATGCCACTGTCATATATTTATCTCATTCCAAAATTAATGTTAAGTTTGAGTTTTGGCCAAAGCGATTACACCGACAGAAAATTCAGACCCCTTTTTGCCAATAGCAGACTTTCCTCTTGACTTCCATTACCATAATGAGGAAAACTGTTGGCGACTGCACATCACTAGCTTATGATGGAAAGGTTTCATTAAGTTGAAAGCTGTAGCCAAAGTCAAAAAAGTTAATTGTAGACCCTAAACAGCCAACTGTGGGACATTTGAGCTTATTTTAGGTCAACTGAAATATACACAGCAAAACGCGCTAACGAAAACTGGTTTCGCTCACGACATTGTCTCTATCCAGCGGCTAGGTGGAAAACGCGGGGCCGGCATCCCGGGGTACGGGGTCCCAAGGCGTGGAAAACACGGGGTCTGGTGAAAAAACACGGCGTCTGGTGGAAAACAAAGGGTCTGGGGGAAAACAAGGAGTCTGGTGGAAAACACGGGGTCTAAGTGAAAAACACGGGGAAAGTATTATTTCGCCTAACAATGAATTTTCCTCGTTAAAATCGATCAGCATGAAACGCGTTTTTCATGAACATGACTGAGCGAATTAAATATTTCGCGAGAAAGAAAACCATTCAAATGTCAACGTGCCGTGCAGTGGTTTTCTTTTGCATGGGGCGTCTATTTCATTTTTCGCAGTGACTTGTGTGGATTTATTTTCCAGATAAACTAAGGACGGAGTTAGGAACGGAGTTAGGAACCGAGTTGGGAACCGAGTTAGGAACCCAGTTGGGAACCGAGTTAGGAACCGAGTTAGGAACCGAGTTAGAAACCGAGTTAGGAACCGAGTTGGGAACCCAGTTAGGAACCGAGTTGGGAACCGAATCGGGAACCGAGTTAGGAACCGAGTTGAGAACCGAGTTGGGAACCGAGTTGGGAACCAAGTTGGGAACCGAGTTAGGAACCGAGTTGAGAACCGAGTTAGGAACCGAGTTAGGAACCGAGTTAGGAACCGAGTTGGGAACCGAGTTGGGAACCGAGTTAGGAACCGAGTTAGGAACGGAGTTAGGAACCGAGTTAGGAACCGAGTTGAGAACCGAGTTGGGAACCGAGTTAGGAACGGAGTTAGGAACCGAGTTGAGAACCAAGTTAGGAACCGAGTTGGGAACCGAGTTAGGAACCAAGTTATAGTTATCAAGTTAATAATGAATTAATTGATCATCGATGATGATGCGAGACAAAATAGGGTAAGTTGAAAGAGACAACACGACCCCTACCCGCCCCTATCTCAAATGTCTACGTTTTTGTATAAAACCAAGTTGACCTAATAATTTTCACTCTATGAAAGCTGCTACACTGCTGGTAAAGTTTAGGACTTTTCGCAGGTTTTCATAAAAGGGTAGTTGGAAGGCTGGAAATTGAAATTGAACATTGGAAATTAGTGCATTATGTATTTTATTCAGAGACCCTATATGGCGTAAATAAGCAGTAGGCAGTTTTCAACAGTGTTGTACTTTCTTTTTATGAAACGTGACGAAGGGCGTGGAGGATACGGGAGGAAATGAATCAAGTGAATCAAAAGGTTTCACCTGGTTAGACCGTCGTATCGGAGGTAGCCAGTAACTCAGGTTCTAGGGATGACCACTCATTATTAAACAACTGTCGGTGAATCGATAACACTTTAATTTTAAATAGATTTTATACCAAAAAAATACTTTCTCTTAAATAACACTTTAATTTTAAAAAGATTTTATACCAAATAAATAAATAATTTCTCATAATAATTTCTCTTTGAATTAATTCCAAATCGATCACACAACGAATCAATGAGTCAACAACAACAATAAAGTGAAAGTGTGGGCAATGACATTACAACAAACTCTAATTTTGTTTCTCTAAGACTTATCTTCAAAGGTTTCCTAGAGTCAAAAGCAACTAATGGGGAAAACCTCGTATTTAATCAGACTGACTTTGGCCTGTTTTGCCATTCGCAGTGAGTCTAGAAAGTTCTTGCTCCGACTTGTTCTCTTACGATACCTCTTCCGTACTTTTTTGCTTGAACTTTTTTCGGAAGAATCATCACTGGAGCTACTGAGATCTTTAGGGTCACTCATCATGCTAACCTGCCTTTTCTTTACCCGCTGGCTGGAACTCTGATTGATGTAAGCACCGGCACTGTAGGCCTCCTCATCAACAGCACCTTGGGACAACTCCACTGCAAATTGAGTAGCACGATCAAGCTGTCGTCTAAGGGACATGTCATCTTTCTTTTTTTGGTCAAGGCACCTCCCGCCACTGTAAGTTTCACTTTCGTACCTAGTATAATATCACTGGAGATTTATTTGTCTTTTAAAAATACATGTATGTGTGTATGTGGGGGGGGGGGGGGGGAGGAGAGGAAGAGGCTTAATTAAAATAAATATTTCAATACCTTTGAAGTTTGGCTTTTAAAAGGGCACTCTCGACCACATGATCCTCTGCCACACGAGCAAGCGTATCATTCTTTGCCCCCCCCTGGTGGCATTCCTTGAATGTCCCACTTCTGCAATATTAGTGTTTGGTATCTTCGGGCCTTTAAATGCAGGGAACACATGAAACCTGAGAAAGAACGTTTGTCTTTAGCTTGAGAATGGAAACATTTTACAATAATTGAGATACATTGTTTACTTTGCTCATTTGTTTCCAGTTTTGTGATAAACGTATTAGACACTCTAGTCTTTGAAACCTGTCAATGAGTGTTCTTAGCCATAGACCAGCTGTATCTGTGGAAGGTAATAATTTAAAAAAAGCTTCCCGTTGTCTCATTTTTGTTGTCAACACGACCTTGACGAGATCACGATTTGTTTCACTTCCAGGAATAGGGATTGGTCATGTGACCAGTTTAAAGAATGCCACAATGAAAGTAGCAAGACTGCCAATTTCTAGGTTGCTGGGATTTTATGGTTCTTCATTGCTTAGAACAGGAAGTCTATTGAACTATTTCCTGGGAATGACTAGTTTCCAATGTTCCTGGAATGTAGTACTCCTCTTACCTCCGCACTCATCTCAGAGCAATAAAGAGATGTACATACCTTCTCACATGCCAGAATTGGTTAAACCAGGCCTTCACAAGGCTTCTTTTGTCTTTTGATACCCAGTCCATGAGTGTTCTTCGTTTTGCCTCATATGCACTAGGAGTCTCGGAACAATAGATCTCATGAACCAAAGTTAGGAATTCTGCTTTGGATTTGGGGCTGCAGTCACTTTTGGCGACTCTGTGTGCACAATCATAAAAGTGGCTTTCACAGGATTTTGCACGGCTCACCATGTCATCTTTTAACATTTTCTGAATGCTTGAACGATGAACCATGCTCGCCAGTTACTATGCCAACAGGGTAAAAAATGTAGCTTCTATCACCTGTTACATTTCTCAGGGCCTGTTGTAAAAAGTTAGATAGAAAACATCATTGTACTGTGGTATACTTATAATTCTTATGTGAAACATAAGAATTGTGTTGCCTGCTCAACTATGAGCAATTCACTTCCAACATGGAACGGCTAGTTTAAAAGCATTGAAAGCAACAAAAAGGTCACAAAACAACCAGATGTACAGTTAATGTAGCATCCCAAATGAGCCCTGTATCGTTCCCATTGTTTTTGCGAATCACATTTCCTTTTTTCGAGTTTTCAAGCCAAATTTTCAGGTTTTCAAAGTTGGATAAGAGGTTTTCGGAAAAAGGAAGTTAATAAATTAATCCCAGCCCTAGAGAGGTTTGTTCTTAAATTTGTGTGAAATCACATCATTATGTAACATGACTATGTAATACATCTGCACACACATTCTGTGACAATAAAAAACTTACTTCATTCAATTGGCAGCAGAATTCACAAAGGGTGAATTCCTGTTCCAAAGGCTGTTTTCCAAAGGGTGTTTTCCTGTTCACAGTCCATGCTGGCTATAGTGACCATCTCCTTAATGGTTGGGAACACTTAAATTTATGGTTTTCATGCCCATAACTTTATCATGCTCGGCATCCAGAAAACAAAATTTCTCTGATAATGGATGCTGATCCCCGCTTTGCATGAAAACAGCAGTGTCAAGTCTTACCTTGCTGGATCTAAATACCACCGAGGTCTTGCTCTCACATAATGTACCACCCTGAACTTTCCAGAGTAAATATTTGTCTTTCAAATCGCTGGCTTCTTAGAGCTTCAAATGAATGTCCCACTGGGTTTACTGCACTGATTACTTTTTGCTTGATGTTTTGGATTTTCTTGAGATCAGCCATAGCACTTGCACTATCATAAACTCCAGCCACAGTCGTATTTGCCTGGAAAAAAGCACTTGCATCGCTACTAATGTCAGGTGCAATTGTGCGTGCTTCACATGTGTGCTGCCCATGATGGAACACAGTGACATGGTTCTCCCCAAATTCCCACACCTTTTTGGCTGTACATGGGACTCCAACTGCCTCATAGCTACAACACGCGCATATAGTACAATTGGCTGTCACACTTTTGAACTGAACCATGTTAGTTTTTCCATAGGAATGGAGCAAAGCACGCCTCTTATTTTGACATTTATAAGTTCCACCACAGGAGGCTACACTGCGTATCCCAAGGAATCCTGCCCTGCTTGACGTTACCCACGGTTGCCATGGTCGGCCATCTTTGGTGCTTTTCATAAGATTGTTGCTGTCATATTTTAGCTTGAATGCAGAATGCCCATCAATGTCATGTGGCAGAGACTCAACTTCTTTAATGTGCAGGTCTGACCATATGGAGGGTGGAAGCTTTTTCCTTTCCCTAAAGAAACATAAATGTGCAATTAACATAATGATCCTTATTTACTGCCAGGGATGCTAATTTACTTTTGACTGCTCAAGGGAAGGGGCTTATTGGAGAGCGAGCACTTAGAGAAGGAGCGCTCGACGTATTGGAAGGAGATAATTTGGTTTTATCAACTGACTTGATAATGTGAATTAGCCACCGTAGAGACGTTCAGAAGTTCACGTTTCGAGCGCTAGCCCTTCATCGGAGCGAATCGAGGAATTGTACGTGGGTTGTGTGTGGTTTATATACAGAAATATGGAGCTACGCTATTGGTTGGTGCCTGGCAACGTGAAAAACAGAATAAATTAGCTGAATGAAAAGCGTTCGTTGATACCGTGAGGATTAAGAGTGCCGATTTGAAAAGCAAATTTTTGTTCTAGAGTTTTGCGACTTTCTGTGCTTCCTTGATGTAGGGAGAGGCCGCAGACTGTCATATGTTGCGTAGGAGTCGGCAAATTAAAGTTCCTAGCGACCGGTTTAGATGCGTTTTTGTTGTCTTTCTTTACGTCGCGAAAATGTTCTCCAAATCGGTCGCCTAGTCGCCTACCTCTTTCGCCGATATAAAACTTTTTGCAAAGGGTGCAAGTTATATAGTAGATGACATTGGCTGAGGTACAGGTAAAATGATCTGTGATCTTAATGGATCGCTTGGGTCCCGACAATTTTTCAACGTTGCAAATGAAAGAACATGTTTTGCATCGTGCGCGTGCACATTTAAAAGTACTTTAATATCTAGAAATGCTAAAGAAGTATCGGAAATTTTCCAGGTCTATTTAAGAGCCGGATGAAACGAATTAACAGCAGTTATAAATTGATTGAGTTCCTCTCTGGTGGAAGAAGTGGCGCAGACACAGTCGTCAATGTAGCGACGGTAGAGGTCAGGTTTGGGGCCGTTGTATTGATTGAAAAATTGGTGTTCAATGTAGCCTACGAAAAGATTGGCGTAGCTGGGTCCCATTTTGGTACCCATGGCCACACCATTGATTTGTTTATAATCACTGTCGGCGAATGAAAAACAGTTTAGTGTTAAAATTAGTTCAGCCAAGCGGAGCAGTGTTTCCGAGCTTGGTTCCTTAACAGTGTGTAAATCAAAAAAATGTTTGAGGGCTAGAAGACCTTCGCCATTAGGGATGACGGTGTAAAGAGATGTAATATCCATAGTCAAAATAAGTTTGTCTTCGCCCATGAAATTGAAATCGCGAAAAATTTGGAGTGCGTGTTGACTGTCTTTAACATATGACGGTAAAGATCTGACGATAGGTGCCATAATTTTGTCCAAATAGCTAGAAATGAGTTCGGTAGGGCAACTACATGCAGAGACAATAGGTCGGCTGGGTTGTTAGGTTTGTGAAATTTAGGTAAAAAGTAAATACATGAAGTTCTAGGAGTTGTGATGGTAGAGGTCGGCCCGCCAAACAACTAAAGCGCCGCCTTTGTCGGTCGCTTTCACAGTTATGTCTTTGCGCTTACTAAGATTTTTCAGCGCCGCCCTCTCTTCCGAAGAAAGGATGGAAAATGTGGTGTTTCGATAGAGTTTATTGATGTCATGAAGGCATTTATTGATAAAAAAAATCTAAAGAGGCAAACTGGCCCTCTGGGGGAGTCCACTTCGATTTTCGAGTCTGGAGTGTCTCGAAAATATCTTTTTCCGAGGTGTTAGAATCATCCTCTTTATCATGGAAAAAGGCTTTAAGTTGTATTCGGCGAAGAAAGGAGGGCACACGCTTACTTTACCTTACTGTGGGGGTAGGGGGGGGGGCTTATTGAATTAATAAAGGCGCTTACACAACAGGGGCGCATGTTAACAAAATGACAACCAATAGAGGGCACTTATTAGAAAGGGGACACATTGTGGTACAATTTTTTTTTACTTTTATTGCAAACTGATCAATCAAAGTCAATCTTTTCTTCGTACCAGTACATACATGTACTATAAAAACTTACATATTTCTCATGCTGATGTCATCATTTGAGCTGGCTTTCCTGAAAACAGACCATCCTGTTTAATATTATAAACACTAAATAATATCGCCTGGCACATCATTCACAATTCTGCTCACTCAATCAAGTTTGTTTAGTCTTATAAGTTACTCTATTGCCAATGTTCTCAACCTTACTGACCTAGCTTTTCTAAGTTTGAAGGGGCTACCGTCCATGCATTTCACTGATTTCTTGTCAAAACTATACTAAAATTAATGGTAGCAAGGTTTACCCATATATATGAAACATTGTGTTTTAACATTACAGAGATTCCAACCCTCCCGTTTTGGCCGGAAACCTCTCGTTTTCGGTGATCATTTCCGACCTCCCGTTTTCATTCAATATTCTCCCGTTTTTGTAACTTTCCTCTGGCAAAAGGAGATAATGTGTTCTCTGCTTCACTAGACTTTACTAGCACGATCCCTTGTTGTTGTTTTTTTTTTCTGTGGTATCTCACGAATTTTTTACCACTGGGGCATCCTAGCATGAGCCCGCGGTTTTTTGGGCGTGGTAATGCCCCAAAATGCCATTGACTATTATCTCAAAATGCAGGAAAAGACATCTTATAGGCCTTTATATTTAAATTTTTCCGGGGGGTGGGGGGACATGCCCCCGAATCCCCCTAGACGCTCGCGCCTTTGCTGCACCAAAAAGCTCCTTTTTTTCATTGTCAAGGGTTGGAATAAATAAAGTGAACAGTAAATCAATTTTTAAAGAGACAACCACAACCACTTAATATCGATTTAACATCAACATGTTGAAAAATTTGAAAAGTTGTGCCTCATGTTTTTCAAATTTCAATCAATTACCATCTGTGCTATCCATAGCAACAGATAACAGATAGAACACAGAACAAAACTTGATCACAATTTTTGGGGGCATCCACAAATCATAGTTTATGAAGAGTAGCTTGCTCATTTACCTCTTTGATTTCAAAGAAGAACAGCAATTCAACCGTCTGTGCTTGTTTAGATGAATTCCCTACACTGGAAAACACTTTGTAGCACACTGGGCAGGTGGGTGCCTTATCACTCTCTGAAATGGAATTGACATCCATGTATTCAGGAAGGAATATTTACACATGTTGAATGTCGAATAATTTTAATAGCTACCAAACAAACATCCCTCAAGATACTACAACAAAGTCATGTGTGGTCAAGTAATTTCATTGCCAGACAGTCAGTTTCCCTCATCTTTGAAATTAACATGTATTGCCAGTGCCTAGCTCCAGTTTTTATAACAATAAAGTGACTAGGAGTACTGCTAAGCCATTCCGTTTCCCTCTCCCCCTCCCCTTGTACTTATTCTTCCCGTTATTTACTTATTTACTTTACTTACTTAGTATAAAAAATTCATTTGAGGACATTTAACATCCCATCACTTACAATCACCTATTTCACTCTTCAGTGCTTGAGTGTTTTACTATTAAATATTTTTGTCAAATGTAACCCAGAAGTATGTAAATTATGTAACAAACATAAACATTGCTGAACACAACACACATTAACTGTACCTTCTTCTGAGTCAGAATCTGATATAGAAGCACACTTCTTGTCTGAAATATGAGAATAGTGTGTGTTAAAGCTGTTATTGTCGTATGTTTGCTGGCGGCATGTAGTAAAATTAGGAACACGGAATGGTTAGTTTAGCTTCTTTGGAGTTCTGATTAGCACTGGTTAGCGGTTATAATTTTATTAACAAAACAAACATTAACTGTATGTACATGTACCTTCTTCTGAGTGAATCAGATGTAGAAGATATAGAAGCATACTTTTTGTCTGAAATATGAGAATTGTGTGTTAGGCATAATTTTCGTAGACCAACAGTCAAAATATGAAAAGTTACATGTGAATTGTTACCTTGGTCCGAATTGTATTCATTCTTCATTGTTGATTGTTGTTGTTCATTCTTGATTGGTCTATGAAAATTATATGGATTGACAATAAGTGACCTTACTGATTCATTTTTAATATAAACCTTTTTACAAGAATGGCCAAATGAATCCACTATTTCACTCCTCAGTGCTTGATTGTTTTACTCTTAAATATTTGTGTGAAAACATGTAACTACAGGCTGTATGTAAACTATGTAACTTGTAAACATAAACATTACTGAACAAAACAAACATTAACTGTATGTGCATGTACCTTCTTCTGAGTCTGAATCAGGTGTAGAAGATATAGAAGCATACCTCTTGTCTGAAATATGAGAATTGTGTGTTAGGCATAATTGTTTTAGGCCAACAGTCAAAATATAAAAAGTCTGAATTGTATTAATTCTTGATTGTTTTTCAATTCTTGTCTGGAGGGTCTATGAAAATCATATGACAATAAGTGACCTTAGTGATTCATTTTTATTATAAACCTTTATACAAGGAATGGCCAAATGAATCTAGTATAGATAGCAGTGGAGGCCACACATCTCATGCTTAAAACATGCTTGTCTATTACTATTTATATCTTGAGTATAAGGAAACTGGTCTGCTATCTACAAGGACACTTCAGCTTAATTTGTCCATACTCCCTCCCTGCTGCAGGAGAGGTAATTGGAAATTCCTAGGGGAGGGAGTTTCAAAAGCTAAGGAAAAAATTTTGGGGGGAGGGGTGGGGTGGAGTTTGTTTCTTAGTTGTGTAATTGTCAGCAGCCAAAGCCCTGGGGTCACAGAAGGAAAGCAAACTTGACACTGACAACTTTCAACCAGAAAAGAGGTAGCGAGTTCAATGTACAAGGTAAAATTTGACTGAGATATCTGATAGGCACAGTTAAAATAATATCAGTTAAAATAATGATCACCATTTTATAATGACCCAAAACAATACCCTTTTCAGAAGGAACTAACTTGATTGTCAATGTTTACCTTTTTCCTCCTCTGAATTCTCATTTTTGACCGGAGAGTCTAAAAAAATAATATTGAGAAGTATTTTTTCTGCGGTTTAAATCTTTCTAGAGGAAAATATATAAAATCCAAAATATCTCAGCTGGGATAATGATGACTTGTGCTGCAATGCATTACAAAAAAATAGCAATAACATTTTAGCACACTTCGTTGGTTTTACTGCTTTCTTTACAAAGCAAACTTAAATTCTGAATCCATAAATGCATATTAAACTTGCAGTGTTATTTGGATCCCAATGAAAATTGTTAATGATTAGCTGTACAAGTTCTAATTAAAAGTCTCATGTTTCATGTCCCCTCCTGGTCGAATCCACCGTTGAATATTGCAATGTAATCTCGCAATTGTTCCCCGATTATTCCTACAAATTATGTCTTCCAGCAAACCTATTTGCTATTTTATTACCATTTTTATGTCGCCTCCATCGCGCCCTCAACATCCAGACAACAATAAAAATAGCGAATGGTCGTGATGGACCTGGAAAGGAGAAGATTCATAATTATTCTATTAGGTACCTCGTGTCTTCCTCCACCATCTTGAATTTGAATGATGAGAGCCGACGGATTATATTCTCAACCAGTCAGCGATAATAGACCGATTTACCTCGTCCCCAGGGTCTTCTTGGCATTCAATATGGCGGCGCGAGGAATTCTGTTGTTTCGGTTTTCGTGAACGGCCGGATGGCAATCAATAACAATTAGTGGCAAAACTTCGAAAAAACTTCTATTCTCAACGCGGTTCCTAACTCGGTTCCTAACTTGGTTCCTAACTCGGTTCCTAACTCGGTTCCCAACTCGGTTCCTAACTCGGTCTCTAACTCGGTCCCTAACTCGGTTCCCAACTCGGTTCCTAACTCGGTTCCTAACTCGAAAGGTAGGTATCCTCTTTATTTTCCTTTGAAAAAGAAATCTTGAAATAAAAAGTGTTTTGGATATCTTTGACCATGAAAAAGCCTTTCCATATAAATAATCACTTTCGACTGCAGACCTGAACGTTCAGCCCAACTAGACGGCCGGTCGTTATCTATCGCCGGCGAAAGGCAGTAATTAACATTTAGCTGATCTCCCCTTAAAGGTCGGCACACACAAGGGGACTAGTCCCTGCGACTAGTCCCTGCAACAAGTCGCGGGGACAAGTCCCATCGTGTAAACTGGCTATTTTTTCTTCAAAATCTTGTCTCAGGGACCAACTTTAGTCCCTGCGACTAGTCCCACGAATTCATTTGAATTTTTGGGAAAAATCCCTGCGACTTGTTCCTCGAAACGCTTCTTGTGAACTGTTCGTTGGACCAGTCCCTGCGACTATTTCCTTCGTGTAAACTCTTCAGGGGACTAGTTGCAGGGACTAGTCCCCTCCTTTTTACCGACTTTGGTGTTATTTTATTGAGGTATCCCCCTCATAGCTAGTAATAAATTTGGTGATCCCCACCCTCAATCTCTTCGCATACATATTCACCTTTCCACGTGTATATTTAGCGCTTTTAACGGTAATATGACAGTAATATTTCTAACTATGATGCTGACCTACAGATTAATGAAGTCGCCATATAGTCTCTTGATTCGAGTCTTCTTTTGGAACTGCAATGGGCGACAAA
>JAEMPF020015257.1:0-12865 GCA_022496165.2 Catalaphyllia jardinei | reverse complement strand
TTTGTTAAAGGACAGAGCCAAAACATAATTTATTTTAAGAAAACAGCCAGGTTTTTGCGTTGTTCTGACATTAAAAGTACTATTAAATTATATTCCTTAAAAAGTTGTAAGCTTTAAGGCTCTGTATGTTCCTGGGCCTAAAACAGTTATAACGCAACATTAAGTTACATAAAGTCATATTTTACATGTTCAGCTGTTTAAAACTGAAATTGTTTAATTATAAAACCGCCATATTGGATGACGTCATAGGTCCCCAGTGGTGCAATTTGCACATGTAACCTATAATATTAACTTAGTCGTGTAGACGACATAACAGGCTATCTATTGCTGGTATCACCTTTTCAAAGTATCTTATGTAACTGCCAAAAGGCGAATCCTTTCTTAGCCATGTACAGCAACGGTTTACAAACGCTCAATGAGGAGAGAGGTCTGAAATTGTATTGGCGCTGTAGGCCACGAAAGCGTAACTCTGTGTAGTTATAATACAACTTCTACTCCTTCTACTCTTGTTAACATCAACAGCGAAGTGAAAACTGTAGCGCGCGCGCGAAAGCTTTTAAAACCAGAATAATAAAGAACATGCAAATTTACTACACGCGCGGGAAAGAAACACAAAAATATATTCCCGAAGGAACGCTAATGAACGAAAATAAAATACTTAAAGTGCTAAATTCCACATCCCGGCCCCTAAGTGCGAGTCACTTACATCTAATAACTTATAATTAACAACTGCTAAACCTTAAGTATCAGTACGTTTCAAGAAGCATACTTAACGAACGATGCTAACAGGAGACTAGGTGCAAATCAACTAAATGGCTTCTAGTTCTTAATGTCCATATCCCCCTATTCTTGAGCTTTGAACTTTAGCTTTCTCCCTCAACCTGGAGGCAAAGCTTGTCAACAGGCCTTTCATAAACAGCTGACTTGGTACGCACTGTCACTCGGCGGACAAACCCTCTCCTATCTGGGAAGGTCTCAACGATTCTTCCTAATGGTCAGTAATTACGATGCGAAGCTTCAGTCGAAACCAGAACAACATCGCAGATTTCTCCTGGATTTTACCCACTTCTGTCTAAGCTTTACAAGAGGAAGGTATTTCTTGCTCCATCTCCTCCAGAAAAGATCAGCAAGATATTGAACTTGCCTCCATCGACGACGTGAAAGCGAATCCTCTTTGTTAAACAGACCAGGGAGAAGACCAACTTCTGATTTGAGTAACTACAGGTGGTTAGGCGTCAAGGGCTCATTGTCGTTTGGATCACTGGACACGGTGGTAATGGGTCGGCTGTTCATGAGGTGGCCAAAGGTGGCCAAACTTTCATCATCTGTGATTTGCTCTCGTAGCAAAGCTTGTAGGATTTCTGAACGGTTCTGATGCACCTTTCCCAAATGTCCCCAGAGTGAGAATCATATAGAGGGCTGAAGGACCACTTGATGTTCTTCTGTATAAGGGAGTTGTGTATCTTTTCCTGATTCCACTCCAGCACGGCATCACGTAGCTCTCGCTCGCCGCTAGCGAAGTTTGACCCGTTGTCCGAGTGTATCTCGCGTACCTGACCCCTTCTAGCTATAGAGCGTCGTAAAGCCAACAGGAACGAGTCCGTGTCTAAACTGTGTGTGATTTCTATGTGTACGGCGCAAATTGCTAGGCAAGTGAAAATCACACCATATCTCTTTACGAGGCTCCGCCCACGACGGACTTGGAATGGGCCAAAATAATCTACGCCCACTGATGTAAAGGGTGGCTTCTCGGCCAGCACTCGACTTTCTGGTTAAATCGGCCATCTTCTGTTGGCAAAGTGGTGCCTGACGACGACGGCAACTGACGCACGTTTCTAGAACACTTCTCACAGCTGAACTTCCCTGGGTAATCCAGAATTTGTCTAACTGAGGCTAGGACGCGCTCTCTACCAGAATGGCCGCATGCCTTGTGATAATGGTCAATAATCACTCTAGTAACATGATCTTCTTTCGGAATTATAATCTGGTGCTTTGATTCCATGGGTAATGATGCTTTGCGCAGCCGGCTACCAACATGAAAAAGGCCATCAATGACAATTGGATCAAGCTTGTACAGGCTACTACTCTTCTTAAGTGGTTTTTCGGGATGGTTGAATTCCTCGGGGAAGGCTCTTCTCTGTACGTGTTTCAGAATTTCTCTCTCTGCTTTCTCGATCTCTTCGAAGGTGATATATTTTGGAACATCGGGGCTTAACTTTTTGTTTTTGCTCGCATTCAGAAGTCTTTCTCGATAGCGCAGGAGCCAGGCGACAACTTTCTTTAGGTGGATCCAGGAAGAGCATTTCTGGAAATATTCCAACAGTGGACAGCTTTGTTTGCCTAGTGATGACATGCACACTTTAACATCCATTTTCACTTCAGGGTCTTGATTGATGACGTCGTTAAATGCTTCTGTCTGCACTGGTCACGTGTGTTCGGGCTTCCAAAGGAACTGCGGCCATATTAACCAACGCCCTTGACTAAGGAAGATGTCAGCTTTCAATCCGGGAGAGGCGTCGTCAGCGGGACTCATGTCACCACTCACATGGTTCCACTGATGCCGTTTAGAGCCATCACGAATAAGAGCGACACGATTAGCTACAAAGGTGTGGAAACGCCTCGTTTCGTTCTTCACGTAACGTAATACTGCAGTGCTCTGTCCCGAAGACGGACTGGGAACTAATTGGTATCTCTAATTCTCTCTTCAAGACCTTGTCCTGTTTGACGGAGATTGCTGCTGCAGATGACTCAAGGCGCGGGATAGCAATTGATTTTAGAGGTGCCACAAGTGACTTGGCACACAGAAAAGAACAGTGAAAAGCACTCTGGCCATTAACAAGACGAAGATAAGAAACTGATCCAAAACCGGTCTCTGAGGCATCAGAAAATTGTGCAGTTGACTTGACGAGATAAAGCCGAAACCAGCTGGTTTAACACAACGATCAACGGAAAACTTCCAAACTTTAGGAAGACCTGCCATCCATCGCTCCCAGCGTACCTTGTGCTCCTGGGGAATAGGATCATCCCAGTCTAGCTTCAATCGACATAGGTCCTGAAGCAACAGTTTAGCCGGGAACACGAAGAGTATGGCTAGACCAAGTGGATCATAAACAGAACTGACGACTGAAAAGATACCCCGTCGTGTGGGTGGTTTCAGCTTGAGGTCCACTTTGAAGCCAAAGGTGTCTGTTTCCGCACACCATTTAACACCGAGAGCTCTCTCAACGGGCAGAGAGTTTTCACTTCTTTGGCGCGCTCCTCCTCAGGAATAGTTTCCAGGACTTCGCGACTATTGCTAATCTACTTTGTTAGCCTGAAGCCACCTTTCGAAAGCAGAGACCGCAGGTCACTTGCGTGTTGCGAGGCCTCTTCGACTGACGGCAAGGCTTTGAGACCATTGTCTACGAAGAAATTTTGCTAACAACTTCCTCTGGGAAGTGTTGACTGTTGTCTTCAGCTGTCTTGCGCAAGGCGAAGTTCGAACATGATGGAGACGAAGCTGCACCGAACAAGTGAACAACCATTTGGTACTCTTCGGTGTTACTATCCAAGTTGCCATCGGGCCATCAGAGGAAGCGAAGATACGAACAGTCCACCTCAGATACCCTGACTTGGTAAAACATCGATTCGATGTCCGCCATTAGTGCGATCGTCCCCTGTCGAGACCTCGTCAGGACTCCAAACAGATTGTTTGTCAAATCCGGGCCATTAAGCAGCAGGTCATTGAGTGACTTGCTTGGTATTTTGCCGAGCAGTCAAATACAACGCGTATCGTCCCAGGCTTGTGCTGGTGGTAAATTGCATGATGCGGTATGTACCATTTCATGCTACTGGAATTCTGGAGATCCACTCGAACCTTACGGGCGTAACCCTTGTCAATAATGTCTGCCACGAAACACTTGTAGTTCGGGACTGGTGCTTGGCGATCTTTCAACGGTAACGCCATTTCATAGTGACCATCTCTCAAGACAACAGTACGCTCCAACTCACAAAGGAAACGAAGCTCTTCTTGTTACATTTCAGGTTTGTGATCAGCGCTAGATTCACTGAAACCACTGTCTTATAAACTCTTCACCACCTGATGAAATTCAGGGTCGGCCTTGATAAAGAAACTGGTCGCGTGTGGTCCCTTGTGATAACGCCCTAAAGGACCGTTAACCACCCATCCCATACTTGGGGAAGCATAAGGACCACCGTTTTGACTGTGCTTCACTTCCAAAAGAATCAAAGATTCTGGGGACATCACAGGCTAAGAGAGAACCTATTTCGGCGTCAACTTCAAGTAAGCTTACTCCACACAAGTGTGGCCACTGGTCAATGTAACCCTGAGTAGGTATGTCCTCCTTTGAAACGGGTATTTCCGGTCTCATAAAGATCAGAGATAACAAGATCTTTAACAACGAAACTATCAATAAGGCTGTCTTTCTTTTCCAAAGTTGTCAGGGAAATTCGAGTTCGTGTACCATCGACCCCCAGCTGTCTCATCAAGGATTCCGTGCAGAACGTGGAGGAGCTACCGCTGTCCAAAAATGCATAGGTGATCACAGGGGGACTAAAAGATTTCAACCAAACTTTGACCGGAACAGCAGTCATCCCTATTCTCGAGCGGTCCATTTTAACCATTCCCTTACGAACGCGAGGGTCGCCTCATGTGGCGAGGTACTTGCGGAAGGAATGTCGGATGGTCGAATCCTTCCTGCAGTGTTCGTGTGAAGAATTGTGGAATGCTTCATGGTACAGTTAGCAACCGTACAAGTTTTCCTTTCAGGGCATTCTTTCACCGCATGATTGGCAAACAAACAACCAAAGCAGAGGTGCTTCGATTTCAAGAATTGAATCTGGTCCGAATACGGGAGACGTCTAAGGGCATCGCAGGCTTCTAGGGCGTGCCCAGAATTGCAGAAGGAACATCAGACGTGCTCAGTGGGAGAAATTGATCCAGAGAATGGCGCGTCAGAAGACGGACTCTGAACATTGTCTACTTGCGCTGCAAGACTTGTTTTACTTTTAACAGATCTGTTCTGCTTGTCCTTTTATTCATTCTTGTGCTTTGCGTCTTCAGTGATCTTTCCAAATACGGGATTGGAGGTTACTCTTGCTTCATTGTCTACAAATTCGGCTAGGTCGCTGAACGTAACTGATCTTTCCATGATATGATCGACTGAACGGCGCCAAGATTTTCGTAAATTAATTGGCAACTTCATAACGAACTTTTGTATGGTGTCGGGCTGCTCAAGCTTGGTCAGGTATTTGCTGCATTCCATAGCGTTTTTGCATCTCATGAGGAAAATGGAAAACCTGTCCAAAGAGATGCTGTCCTCAGCTCTCACATCAGGCTAGTTTGGCGCCTTGGTTTCATAGGCAGTCACAATGCGGAAATCGTCACCAAATTTCTTTTTCATCAGCCGTCGGGTTTCCTGATAACCCCTTTCAAGTGGGAGGTAGTGGCACGATCGAACTAGTTCCTTAATATCACCACTTGTGAACTGTTCAAGCTAAAAGAGCCTCTAGCTACTACTGGAGGTTTTGGACTCCATGATGTTTTGAAAGACTCTAACAAAGGCACCATACTCCATAGGATCACCATCGAAGATAGGAACCCTTTGCTGGGGAAGATTGCTTTTCCTCTGCTGCGTCGCAAGTATTTCCACGATTTTGTTCTGCTGTTGTTGTAGCGCATTTTGATGGTGATGCAGCCCTACCATTTCGTGAAAAGCTCTCTCATTCGGTGATGACGACGCTGATACCATTCTGCTGCTTCGGGATTTAAAGTGGAGCGACCAGCGGCGACCGATAATATTAATTGACCTTTTGCTTTGACCACTGACTTTGTTTCAAGTCCAATAATAGGTGCTTCAACTTTCCTCTCACCCTTTCTGGATTCCAACTTAGTTGGATTCGGCACATACGAACGCGGGGCAGCTTCCATAATTGAAGATAAGACTTGTTCCTTAGCTTTAGACTTAGCGAGTTAAGTTTCCAGTGTCAAACGTTCCTGTTCATGCTGCAAACGCAACTTTTGCTCTTCTAACGATTGCCGTTTCTCTAGCACAGCCGCCTCAGCTTCCAGCTCAGCGATACACGCCACTTCCTTTGCTCTTGCCAAGGCTAAGGATGACGTACTACTCTGACTCGAACGTCGCGATTTCCTTGATGAAGACTTAGAGTTGGTGAGAGAACCGATCTGACTCATTGAATCTTCAGGGTTGATCCGAGAGTTCGACCTGAGAAGCTCCTCTGATCTTTTAATCCACTCTTGAATTCTTTGTAAAAAAAAGGTTAGCACGGGAACACTCTGAATTTAACTGTTCCTGACATCTCGCTAAAATAATTTCATCCTGAAGATTCGACGAATAGGCGAAATCAGCTTCTTTAAACTTTTCTACAGCAGCCAGAAAGCCGGTCACCTTTTAACAAGCTGAACGTTTTCCTCACTAGATAACAGCGCATCAATTTCGTTTCTTCTAGTAGTAACTGAAGAAAGATAGCCCAATCTTTCATTCTTGAGTCCGCGAAGTTTTCCGAAGAGAACGCCTTCCTGATCCAGTCAGTCAGACACACAGACAGACACCTTTATTTAGTCGTTTACTCGGCAACCAAGGACGAGCGTCATCCGGATCGCATAATCTCTGGCTTCCTCACCGCTAGCATCCATTGTGTCTCATACAAACTCTACAATTTCAAACTATGTAACTGCCAAAAGGCGAATCCTTTCTAAGCTACGTACAGCAACGGTTTACAAACGCTCAATGAGGAAAGAGGTCTGAAATTGTATTGGCGGTGTAGGCCACGAAAGGGTAACTCTGTGCAGTTATAATACAACTTCTACTCTTGTTGACATCAACAGCGAACTGAAAACTGTAGCGCGCGCGAAAGCTTTTAAAACCAGAATAATGAAGAACATGCAAATTTACTCAACGCGCGGGAAAGAAACACAAAAATATATTCCCGAAGGAACGCTAATGAACGAAAATAAAATACTGAAAGTGCTAAACGAAAACCCAAGGGTGGGTGGGTCCAATCACCCCCCCCCCTCCTTGTACCACGGTGGGGTAATGAGTTTGCTTGTACTTCCGAGGGTTAAGAGGGTCTACCATGGTTAGAATGCCTATATGGAGGATTCGCTCTCTTACCTTGATAATCTCTTGATTGGAATTAACATTTTGCAATATAAATATTTGAAAGATGCGGTCGTGTTGCAATTTGATAGTAATTTTGTTAACAACAGCATAAGGGAAATGAGCATCATTCTTAAGGCTAGTTTTCACTGGTGACGGAGTCGTAATCAGAAGCGGACGGAGTCGGAAGCAGAACACCGCTTATGATCAAGTAAAAACTGCATTGTCGGAGTCGCAAGCCAGAAGCGGAAGAACAAACCAATGACAATGTTCGATTCCGGGCCTTGCCATTGGCTGGTTCCTCCGCTTCCGACTCCGACAACCTAGTTTTCACTGGATCATAAGCAACGGAAAACGGAATCGGAAGAAATCGTTGTGATTCTTCTGACTCCGATAAGCTCTCTTATGACTTCGAGTCCCACTCCGTCGCTAGTAAAAACCAGCCTTAAATGAGACACAAGTGGTATTGGAATTTTTAAGACAGCCGGCCCATGCAAAAGGGAAAAATTATAAACCCTCCCTTACATTTCAAAAATCTATATGTTGCCCCTCTCCCTCAGGGTAAGAATTAACATAGTACCCCAACTGGCCCCTCTTGACTTGCAGCCTTTCCGCCTCCTATTAGTTATTCCACAGCCCATATCCTTAGAAGAAATGAAGTCGTTCAAGCAGACAACATAAAACTATTTTGAAAATATCTGATTTTTGCCGGCGCTCACGCCTTAATGTTTATTTTAAAATGTGAATGTTTGTACGAAATTAAGAACGGACATTTTCGGCTATTACGTGTGGATCGTTAGACTCTTGAGTGGGGGCGGTGAGTAATTTGGTATTGGCATAAATATTTCCAACCCTCTAGGAGCTTTCTTCTAGAGACGTGCATGTGTGATTTTTTTTTTCCGCCGTATAACATGCTCACCTTGTATGTGTCCGAATTATTTTTCTTAGCAGTGGTCTTTCGTGTCATTTTTTTTGGTACAAGTATGCCAACTTCCAAAAGAGACAACTGGTCCAGCCCTTTGCGAATTATAAAGTTCACGAAACAGGATCTCGTGTTGCTTTGTGTCCCCAGTACCGTACGTTGAGCTCCCAGTGAATTTGATCCATTTTTCTTTAATATATCATACTGAGGCCTCGCGAGAAAGCGGTAAGCTCACTACTGCTCGGAAACATCTCTTACTCACCGAATTCGAGAGCCGTACGGTAAGTTACCGACCCAAGAGGAACGGCTTCAAATCAAAGCAGAAATCGTTTTAAACTTTTACTTGCCAAAAAAGTTAAGAACACGGCGATAAAACACGAACATTTTGGTAACAAAAACAGCTTTAAATGTTAGCGGGTCATGCAGACCTATCACAGCTCATGTTCTAACTGAGAGGTTTATTAACTGTTTTCATTAGTAATTGTCAAAATTAAAGGTCGCTGAAAACTGATACATACAAGTCTTAATACTGTTTATCAACAGTAGCAATTTAATAACGGTACTTGAGCTAAAAATGTAAAATGCTGTGCGTTTATCTTAAGCATGTGGTAAATTGAAAATATTTCTTTAAAAGACCAAGAATAACAAACAGACTAAAAGCAATTACATTTTTAAAAACTAAATTCTATATATGAATATCTAACCTTTCTTGTTGAAAAAAATATTTGAAATCTTACAAAACCTTGCCTCTACTTTATCTAATTTTTGCTTCGTTAATTTTTGTATTCACGTTGTCTGTTCATTTGTTTCATTTGCACAGAAAAAGAATATATGAAACGAGGTTCGAGAGAACAACACTTCACCAGTTTTGTAAGAATCCTTTTCCTGAATACCTTAAGCTTAATTTGTTTGGTTCTACTAAGTCATACACTTTTCTAATATCTATCCTTTTTGTGCGAAATCTGACAGGTTATGTCACAATAATTGTATGATATAAAAATGGCGAGCTTATGGTGACTCGTATATTGTAATCAAGCCAAACGCTCAGGTTAGCATCTTAGCTTAGCGGCATCAATGCCACTGGCAGGATTTTTCTCCATTAAAACACCAGTCAACAAAAAAGCTATTTAATTTCGCCCGTTCACACCACCAAGTCCTCGACGTTTGCATATAACTGCTTGTGATCGTACATTTTCAGATTGATCAGCCGCTACGGAAAAGAGAGGAATAACTATGGTTATTAAGCCTAAAAATTATCACAAACAGTACATGATCATCAAAGAGCTAAAAACCCTAACACTTTCACGACGGCAGGGCCGGGTTGTTCAAAGCCCGATTAAGCTAACCCAGGGTTAGCGATAGTTTTTATTTCAGTTTTGTAACTTTTTCTTGAGGTGTTCTGTTTATATTATTTGCCCTGCAGTAATAAGCTGTAGTAATCTCAGACTACACCAAACGTTAGACGTGAAAAACATTTTTAAACAAGAAAAAAATAATGCTGCAGTTAAGCTTAAATCCCGAGTTAACGTTTACCGGTTTTCCAACAACCCGGCCCAGGACATGTTAATCAAGCCAAGACTTCATCTCCTGTGTGCCTTGCTGGTTAATGGATCCTCAGCAGAGTGGACAAATATATCTGAAAGTCCTGGATTATGCTCAATAGGGCAAGTAACGCTATCCAGTGAAAAAAGCGATATCCAATGGATAAGTATTGGAATTATTGACTGGGTAGTGACTTATCCGGTGGATAGCGCTGCCCACCTTCTGAATATTTCGCCCCCCGTTTTCGATAGTCCCCGGCCACTGACCTATGCCCTGGGACAGAGTACAAGCCTACATAAATGTAGTTTATTCGAGGAAGAAAGTTTAGGGGAATAAACGGAATTTTCCAATAGATGCTTTCTGTTTGTCTTACCTTGTGTTGGTTCTCCATGTCTTTCAGCTGGTTTTTCAACTCAGAGAATGTTGGCCTTACATCCGGGTCATTTTGCCAGCATTTCAACATTATCTCATACCTACGATAGAAATCATTTCCTTTCATGAATATTGAATTCAAAATGTTAACCCTTTGACTGCCGAATTTTCACCACAAAACTGCCGTTCTTAACCGTTAAGGTGATTCAATGGAAAAAGAACCCGCCATAGATTTCCAATGAAACTTGGTATGTTGTTGTTACAGGACAAGGAGATATTAAAAGCGTAATAAAAACGGGGGTCTCCGTGGTTGTTTTCATGCCACAATACTGACAAATACGGTTATTTAGGTGACTTTTGGTAATCTCATTGCACAGCAAATGAGCTCGATTATTTTTCAATGCAGTGCGTTATATATCACAGTGTTTGGCTTTCTTGGATTGTTTATTCATCTGCGTCCCGGAAACAATGTCTTCAAATACCCTGCATTTTTTTTATCCTCTGAAGGAAACATAATTTGGACATGCGCTTTTCGGTCCGTTATGTCTCCCCCTGTAGAATTAATTTCATTTGCCAAAAAAGTAGCCATAGATTTATGCTATTTTTTTTCTCAGTTATTCAGGATACTGTTCTTTCTAAAATTATGAAAAAAATATAGGTCACCATACTCGTTTCAGAGAAATCAAGCATTTATTTATCTGTCGAGTTATGTTACGTATGTGCACGCGCTCGACCACGCGCTCATTTTCGCGCGCCAATGACGCAAAAAACGTACGCAGTAGAGATGCCCAATGCAATACTGAGGAATCACTTTAAACCAGTTATATGATTGCCAAGACGCCGAATGAGCTTAACCTCTGCTGAAAAAGCTATTTTGTAACAAGCAGACAGATTTCCTGAAGATTGGGTACAAAAATCTGCAATATTTCAATTTGGTGCATGCGCATAAGCCAAAATTTGACTATCCGTTCCGAATTCTTTTTTATTGCCTTTTTCCTTTCCTTTTTCCTGGCCCTTTTGCTTTCGGTACGTTTTGCATTGCATATTCTTTCTGGCTGCCATAAAAACTTGGAGACATGGAGATAACAGCGGAAATCATGCAGACCTACGACGACCTCAAAAAATTTCACCATAGCACGGTTTAACGGCTCAACACAACATGAAGTACCCTTCATAAACACAAGTAAAGCCACAAAAACGTCGAGTGACCGAAGAGAAATTGGTATAAATGTCATGAAGGGTAGAAATCGTGTCGGCTAGTCAACCCTATTTTACACAATTTCATTTTCGCCTTGACAGGCAAGAAATCCGGTAGAAGCTCAAACAGCAGAGATCTGCCAAAGCCAGGAGGCGCCACGCACCTCTCGTAAGGTCTAACAGGATTGGCCGAGAAAACAAT
This sequence comes from Catalaphyllia jardinei, assembly GCA_022496165.2. Classification (NCBI taxonomy): domain Eukaryota; kingdom Metazoa; phylum Cnidaria; class Anthozoa; order Scleractinia; family Caryophylliidae; genus Catalaphyllia; species Catalaphyllia jardinei. Next base: position 1,512 of record JAEMPF020015257.1, on the reverse strand, counting down.
AGAATAAACAACAGAAACAATGGCCCTAGTCCTGAAAACAATAGAGGTGGATGACTCCGGGAGCAAATAAAATTAGAGGTTCCGAAAAGGTGCATGACTACTGAAAGCCAGCGGCTAGAACGGCCACAATATCTTTTCCTTTCAGTAAATATTCAAAACATTTCACTTGAAGTAAACGACGGAAAGTTACAACGATTAAAACCAGATTCAAGTCGACTTAGCACATACAGTTTCTCCGTCATCTTGATTTTAGTAATTTTGATTATGCAAACCTCGGTAATTTATTACACCCAGGATTTCAGTGGGTAAGGTGGCACGTGACCAGCCGATGCCAGGGTCTTTTCCCGCCCCGCGATCAAGATAGGGAAAAGGCCCTGGGAACGAGGTTCAGTGACGGTTTAATCTGGCTAAGCGCAAAACTTACAATTTATCATCCACGTGTTGTGGTTTCGGCATTCGGTATCCTTCCTGAAGCAAACTTGCAATTCTTTTGCCATTCACACGTGGATACGGTGAGCCACCTGAGGAAAAAATAGCAACGTTTCGAGTTTACTGGTAAGAACACAGGTTCGCTGAACAGTATTTGAAGTAATCACTGTACAATTGCTATACGAAAATTGTGAGGGAACGCTACCTCAGCCTTAGACAGAGTGGCTAAATGTATTTATATTAGTACTAATAATTGAGACAAAAATATCAAAAAAGCTGAATAAAACTAATCACGAGATATGTGATCAAGATTGTTTAGAATTTTAGAATTAAGATATTAAATGTACCTATAGTGAAAATCTCGTAAAGGACAACTCCATAGCTCCATCTGTGAGAAAATGAAATAATTATCAACGAACGTTAAAATTAAATGCTATAACATTTTCGTGAACGAAAACATTGGAAAACGTGAGTCACTTGTAGTCAATTTCTTTCTAATAAACAGTTGGAAGCTACTTGTGGATCCTACAGGAACAAGTGTTCAAAGACAGACAACGTGATCAGAGGACATCCTGCGAATTTACTTACATATCGCTTTTCGTGGTATAGGTTCCATACAACAGCGCTTCGTAAGCAGTCCATTTAACTGGAAGACGTCCCTAAAGATTGAAGAATTTAAGAGGCAATTCACGGAATGTAGATTTTTGTCGGTCCGCCCTTATTAAGTAGTCTGGTTGGTGAAGGAAAAAGCAGCATTCGTACATGCGTACCTTGTCCAGCAGCTATATGACATGAAGTAACTAGTCGACTTAGAAAGTCTGAAAATCATCCTAAGATTGGATTAATTTTTTTAAAAAGTTGGGGCTGTGATGAAAAGGAACACAAATTCCAGGCAGATTCGGATACCGTCAGATAAAAGAGAGTGTTTACGCCATTTGCTGACAATGCGCCGCCTGATACCATTCTTGTGGCCAGATTCCATCGCCACAAATTTCATCTTAAACTCTACAAGAAATTTGATTCTCTCTTGATCCTACCTTGACCTCTTCAGCAAAAAACGCCTAAAAAACTATTCAAAATGAA